>JAVXUP010001065.1:0-286712 GCA_033070095.1 Escallonia herrerae | reverse complement strand
AGACTCACATAGAGAAAGAGAGAAAGAGAAAGAGAGAGAGTGTAATACAGGAAAACAAAAGAGAGTCTCAGCAGGAAGAAAAACAGAGAGAATAAGAGAAAGAGAGAGGGATGGCAAAAAGAGGAAAAATTCGGCAAAGTGTTTCATTTGTCCGGTAAGTTTTGGCCTCCATCCATCTTATTTTTGGGTGTTGCATATGTGTTGTGTTGTGTGTCTTAGGATTTGTATATGGGTGAGTCATGTGTATAATTATATTTAAAGTAGGTGTTAATGTGTGAGAGTGAGGGGGTGAGAAGTGTGTGAGGTGTGTGTGATTGGGGAAGGAGTGAAGTGCTGGGTTGGTGAGGAAGAGGGGCTACGCAAGGGGGGTGGGGGAGGGGGAAGCTGGGAGTTCAAACATTGAACTTAAAAGTGTCGCTAAAAGAAATCCTATTTCAGCAGTTTATTTTTTAATTTTTAAGATATATCTAGAAATTAATTTGGAAAAATTCCAAAAGCGTAACTCATATTATTTTTTGTTAAGACCTACAACATGGAATTGTTTTAGATTTTTCTGAGTTCGGAAAGCATGCTAAATGATTTTTTTTGAACAAGGAATTTTGGTGCATTTTAAAATAGTAAATTAAGTTATTAAATTCTGAAGCTTTTACAATAATCTCATATGGCTAAGATAGTGTACTTTCTAAAGTTTTGAAATTTTTTAAAGTCGTTTACTATTTTTAGTGTTGTTAGTCGGGTAGCGCTCGATCGGATATCGCGTAGCATTTTACTATTACACCAGTTTACTAAATTATTTTTAAAAGAACTTTTTGAATTGATTTAGTCAAAGTACAAAACAAAAACACCCTTATTTTTGTCAAACCTTGGACGTGGAATTTTCTGGACATGGGAAAGGTCTCAAATAATTTTACTTTGAAAATAGTTTTTTTTTGAATTATTTGGTATTGTAAACAAAATTATTTTTAGCCAAAATTTTTACAGTGATCTAAACTTACTGAGACACTTGAGTTTCTAAAATGTCGAGGCATTCTGGTGCCGTTTGATATATTTTTGAAATAAGAACCTTAGCACTTAATTTAAGGAGCAGTTTAGGCTGCCGAACAGAGAATTCTCAGAAAGGCCATTCTTGCCCGAAAAATCCACCTACTTTTTTAGAACTATGTTTTTTTAATTATTTCTTGGTGTGTAATGGTACGTTAGGCATCGGGGGTAAATAGGTAATTTTTCATGTCTAGGGGTATTTTGATAATTTTACTCATTTGAGGAAATCACCTAGGAATAGTTGAACGAGAATAAACAACATCCAGATGATTAGATTCTGATAGACAAGAATTAGGGCAGACTTGGGAACCAGAGTCACTTAGTTATTCAAGTAAGTACTCCTGCCATGTTCCTTCGTACACCTTATTTTTTTATATATGTGTATATATACGTGATTTTCCAGATGAACATTTTAAGTAATTGTGATACTCTTACTTTTGTGCAACTGATTTGATGAGAAAATGAGTTATAATTGCCATAGAAAGTGTTGTGTTGGTTTTTGAGAACTCTGTGTTAATTGTGTTACCGTGAGGTTAGTATTGGCTGTTGTGCCCCATATCCACGGCTAAAAGTGGATTTCGGCTCCTGGTCAACAGGACCACACGTTAGCCCGCAGTACTGTTGCATCATGGTTCGCCCTTGCGTCCACAATATTGTTTATCCCTGGTGGAAGAGGAATTTTGGGTTCAAGTTAGTGGGACCACACGCTGACCGCAGTATACCAAGTTGTGATTAACGATGATAGTTGCTAATGAGTTTTTCTTGATGATTATACTCCAGTTAAGATTCTTTTGGTGCAAGTGCATATATTTATGTAAATATGTTGCGTTATATATTATTTTGGTTATATTAAATTCCTGATTTTGAAGAGAAAAAAAACCCACAGCATGTTCAAAATCCTCAAACCTATTTTAGGGATATGGCATCTGTATTTATTGGGCTGCAGCTCACCCTTTTGTAAATGTTTTCAGGTGATCACTTAGATGAACTCGAGTACTATGAGGGTAACGAGGATGGAGTCACAAGAGATGCTCGTTAGGGAGTTAATTTAAGCCCTTTTCAGAAATTGTAGTAATACTCTGTTTATATTTTGAGAATTGATTGGAGTTTAGATCTCCATTAAGTTTTGATGATTTATGTTAGTCATTCATGGAGGAATTTAGTAGAGATAATTTTCAGAAAGATCTTTTAAGTACCACTTTAGAACTCTTATTAAGGTGTTAGTTAAATGCATGGCTCTAGATTTGTATGTAGGTTTTAATAAGGCTTAGCAGAGCTCAGAATGGATGTCCGAGTGGGTCTGCGGCCAGTTAAGGATCTAGCTCACGGGCCTACCCTTGGGTTCGGGTCGTGACAAAAATTGTATTAGAGCCAGGTTATCACGATTCTGTAGACCATAACTAGGTTGATGAGAGTGGGAGTTAGAACACACGGTTGGATCCTGTAGAGTGCAATTAATATGTCATAATTGCTTAATACTTTAGTATACCATTGGCTTGAACTTAAGCTTGCTACTATTAAGTAAATTGCGTGAAGAGTCTAATTTGATATGTTATCTGAAAAGCGTAGCGGATGTATGGTTGCTTAGAAATTGATTTAATTGGTTACGTTTGGGGTGAAATAAATACAGTTCAGTGAGTTTTGTACTAGCTAAGTTATAAGTATTTCGAGGTTGAGTAATGACATTCGGCTGGTTAGGTTATAGAAAACTGAATGATAAATCTTGTGGTGGGGTGAAATGTTTAAAGTTATCACGATGTGAGTGGTATATATTTATTTTTTGTTGACTTGTATTTTGAAGGTTATAAACCACACTACGAAGACTAATTTTCATTGGGTGAAACTGGAGAGGTATGCTTCTAGTTGCCAAAACCTAAATAAGGTGCTTCTAGTTGCCAAAATCTAACCAAGGTTGTAGAACAACATGTAGCATAATAGCTAGATTGAGATAATGTAAGGCTGTGGTTTCTGGAAGTTATTGGAGCTCCTAGCTCGTAACTCGGAGCTCTTAGTTACGTACGTTAGAGTGCTAAGTGAAACCTTTTCCTGTAACTGGTGAGGTTGCTGGTTTATAAGTTTCTTGAACAAGGTTTCATATAATAAGAGCAGTTGTAAGTTGAAATGTGCACTTGGAAAATAATAATAACCATAAATTGTTCAAATTGTAGAGTCACAGGATTGATTTTGTTGTTGGACATTAGAACTTTGGCTTTGGATCTTATATCCTCATTATAATAGGAGCAAGTTATGTGCTTATATCGAACTGTGGTGGATGTGAATTCTGGTTACGAGTAATCTTTGAGTGTGCACTTTGGGTTTTAGCATGTAGCCCAGAGTCATAGATTGATTGGCGTGCATGGCTTGATCTGACCTTGAGGTGTGAACTATCATAGGATAAATGGATATAACAGAGGGCAAGAACTAGTTTTTCCCTACCTTTGACTTGATTAAGTGATTTATTTGTCCCAACATATTACAGTTTATGTTTTAGTTTGATTATGAGTTGAACCAAGAAAATTAAGGGTACATGTCGAAATGAGACGTTATGTGGATTGTGAAATTCGGAACGAATTCATTTTAACGGATGGAGAACGTAATACCCCAATCTCAAATTCGGTTTACGATCAATTGCAATAATTTACTCAGACTATTAGCGACCATTACTCGTTAGGTGAGACTTCACGGTTTAGCAACGTTTTAACGGTTTAGCATTTAAAGTGTGGCGGAGCTCGTCATGTAAGCATGTTGATGTTTGATATAATCTTTATCAATGGTTATTTGGGATCAGCCATGATTAAGAAGAGCGATCTAAGGAACACCAATTTTGAGGACGCTTTTCATTTAAATGAAGCTGATTTCTGATGGTGGGAAGGAAATATTTATGAAGTTGACTTATGATTGTGAGACATGAATTTCGGTGAAGAAGTTAAACAGTGCTATAAAAGTTACATAGTGGAAGGGTAGTGTTTGGAGATTGTCAATGCCGTAAATTTCGAGGACAAAATTTTTATAAGTGGGAGAGAATGTAATACCCTGAAACTTGGTATTGTCTAGCCGGTTAATTTATTTTGTTAGAGACAATAATTATACGCAATATTTAGCGTTGATTGGCTTGAGCGATTTTCATTGAACTTTGAGCGACTGCGGGAGCATTATAATTATGATCTTTAGCGGCAATTTTAGAATTATAAGTTATAATTTAACGATAGCAAAAAATTAATAATTAAGTTCTTTAGCGATGATTAGGGTTAACGGTATTTTTAGAAACCTTTAGCGACATTTTTTTATACTTATAGCTGGCACCGATATTTTATTAGCATCTTTTAGTGATAATTAGTGAAGCGGGTTAGTAATAAAACTACATTTAAATTGGGGACTATTAACTAATTAAAAATTTTCAATAAATCAGGCTTTATTTTAAAAATTATGTCAACTCTTCAAATTTGAAAGTGAGGGATCCAAGGGAGAAGATTAGGAAGGAAAAAAAATAGAAAAGAAAGGAAATACAGGCCAAAGAGAGAGAAAGAGGAAAGTGGAGAAATTAGAGCATTTGGGTTATATCCCATTTTTGGTTACAAAGATTCACATAGAGAAAGAGAGAGTGTGATACAGAAAAACAAAAGAGAGTCTCGGCAGGAAGAAAAACAGAGAGAATAGGAGAAAGAGAGATGGATGGCAGACAGAGGAAATATCTGGCGAATAGTCTAATTTTTTCGGTAAGTTTTTGCCTCCTTCCATCTTATTTTTGGGTATTGCATATGTGTTGTGTTGTGTTGTGTGTGTCTTAGGATTTGTAAGTGGGTGAATCATGTGTATAACTATATTTAAAGTAGGTGTTAATGTGTGAGAGTGAGGGGTGAGAAGTGTGTGAGGTGTGTGTGATTGGGGAAGGAGTGAACTGTTGAGTTGGTGAGGAAGAGGGGCTGCGCAGAGGAGAGGGGGGGAAGGTTGGGAGTTCAAACATTGAACTTAAAAGTGTTGCTAAAAGATATCGTATTCCGGCAGTTCCTTTTTGAGTTTTTAAGATATATCTAGAAATTTATTTGGACAAATTCCAAGATAGTAACTCATATTACTTTTTCTTGTAAGACCTACAACCTGGATTTTTTTAGATTTTTCTGAGTTTGGCAAGCATGCTAAATGATTTTTTTCGAGCAAGGGATTTTGGTGCATTTTAAAATAGTAAATTAGGTTATGAAATTTTGACGCTTTTACAATAATCTTATATAGCTAAGATAGCGTACTATCTCAAGTTTTGAAAATTTTTAACGTTCATTGTTATTTTTAGCGTTTTTAGCCAAGTAGCGCTCAATCGGATATCGCGTAGCGCTTTACTAGTACAACAGTTTAGTTAACTATTTTAAAAGTCTTTTCTGAACAGATTTAGGAAAAATAAAAAACTAAAACTCCCCTTATTTTTGTGAAATGTTGGATGTGGAATTTTCTGGGATTTGTCTGGGTATGAGAAGGGTCTCAAATAATTTTACATCAAAAATAGTTTTTTTTAATTATTTGGTATAGCAAAACAAATTTTTTTAGCCAAAAATTTGAGAATGAGCTAAACTTACTAAGATGGTTGAGTGTCTGGAATGTCGTGCCATTCTGATGCCGTTTGATATATTTTTGAAATAGGAACCTTAGCGTTAAATTTAAGGAGCGGTTTTGGATTCCGAACAGAGAATTTCCAAAAAGGCCATTCTTGTCCGAAAAACCCACCTAATTTTTAAAAAGATATTTTTTGGTTATTTCTGGGTGTATAATGGTACGTTGGGCATCGAGGGTACATAGGTAATTTTACACGTCTAGGGGTATTTTGGTAATTTAACTCGCTTGGGAAAATTTAGCACTTAGGCATAGTTGAACGACAATAAATAACATCTAGATGATTTATTGTTTAGGTTTTGATAGACAAGAGGTAGGGCAGACTTGGGAACCAAAGTCGCTTAGTTATTCAAGTAAGTACTCCTGACATGTTCCTTCGTACACCCTATTTTTTATATATGCATATGTGTAAGTGATTTTCCAATTGAACATTTTAAGTAATTGTGATACTCTTTGTTCCCAACCTATTCTGGTTGCACTCAAAGGTCCACTTGGAGTTCCATTGTGCATGACACGTCCGCACAAGCAAAGTATTCAACACTTTGAACCGGACAAAGTGCGCGCGCCCAAGTCACTTGGCCAAACCCATGGGGTCGCCAAGTCCATGAGGTCGGCCTCGGCCTCAATGGGGGGTCGGCCTTGGCCTCCATGGGGTGTTGGCCTTGGTCTTTCCCCCCCGGTTGTTCACTCTTGCGCAAAGTCCCTTTCGCACTTTGATCGCTTCATGCACTTCGTACCTGGCTTTGGCACCTTGTTCGTCACACGGGTATGTTTTACGTCGACACGCTCGTCGTAATGTAACTTTCGGATTTGTCATTGCCCATCAAAACACCTTCCGTCAGGCACGCCCGAATTTCACCCAAAGGGGGAGTGGCCATGGCCTCCCTTCATGGGAGTTGGCCATTAGCCTTGGCCACCCCCTAGGGTCGGCCTTGGCCTTCCCAAAGGGTCGGCCTTGGCCTCACCAAGGTGTCGGCCTCGGCCTCCCCAGGGGTGGTGGCCTTGGCCTTCCCCCAATCCTTGGCCTATGGCCTCCCCTCCTGCAAGCACTTGTTTTCACAAGTCTTTGCACCTCCACGATGTTTACGAACGTTTGTACACCAACCTCACGACGTCCGTCGTGCACCAACCTCGCGACGTCCGTCGTGCACCAACCTCGCGACATCCGTCTTGCACCAACCTCGCAACGTCCGTCGTGCACCAACCTCACGACGTCCGTCGTGCACCAACCTCGCGACGTTCGTCGTGCACCAACCTCAACACGTCCGTCGTGCACCAACCTCACGACGTCCGTCGTCCATCAATCTCGCGACGTCCGTCATACATCAACCTCGCGACGTTCGCCGTCCACGACCGCGCACTGCTCCCACGATGTCCGCGCCCAAAGTCACACACTACCACCGAATGACCCGTCACTGACGACCACGTAGCATCACTTCTAACTTTGTCATTACTACATGTGGCATTCATCATCTTGTTATGACAGTTACACTCAACTCAATCCCATCTTTGGGACACCCGACGCGTGCCCGTGCGCCATTCTCATCATGCGTGCCCCCGGCACCAAGTATTGCTCCGCGACGTTCGTCGCAGCGCCCGCGTGCCATTCTCATCATGCGTGCCCCCGGCACCAACTATAGCTCCGCGACGTTCGTCGCAGCGCCCGTGTGCCATCTTCATGATACCGTGCCCCTGGCACCAAGTATAGCTCCGCGACGTTCGTCGCCACGCGCGTGCGCCGTTCTCATCATGCGTGCCCCCGGCACCAAGTATTGCTCTGCGACGTTCGTCGCAGCGCCCGTGCACCATTCTCATCATGCGTGCGCCCGGCACCAACTATAGCTTCGCGACGTTCGTCGCCGCACCCGTGCGCCATCTTCATGATACGTGCCCCCGGCACCAGCTATACCTTCGCGACCTTCGTCGCCGCGCCCGTGCGCCATTCTCATCATGCGTGCCCCCGACACCAAGTATTGTTCTGCAAAGTTCGTCGCAGCTCCCGTGCGCCATTCTCATCAAGCGTGCCCCCGGCACCAACTATAGCTCCGCGACGTTCGTCGCTGCGCCCGTGCGCCATTCTCATCATGCATGCCCCCGGCACCAAGTATTGCTTCGCGACTTTCGTCGTAGCTCCCGTGCGCCATTCTCATCATGCGTGCCCCGGCACCAAATATAGCTCCGCGATGTTTGTCGCCGTGCCCGTGCGCCATCTTTATGATATGTGCCCCCGGCACCAAGTATTGCTTCGCGACGCTTGTCGCCGCACCACTCTCATGACATGTGCTTCGGCACCAAGTATTGTCTCCGCAACGTTCGTCGCCTCGCCCATGCGCCA
Source organism: Escallonia herrerae (assembly GCA_033070095.1). Classification (NCBI taxonomy): domain Eukaryota; kingdom Viridiplantae; phylum Streptophyta; class Magnoliopsida; order Escalloniales; family Escalloniaceae; genus Escallonia; species Escallonia herrerae. The sequence goes on along the minus strand of JAVXUP010001065.1, from coordinate 278,734 downwards.
CAATCATGATACAGGCCTTCAGGCATCACACTTATTCACCACACCATGCGCCCCCGCCATGGACGTGGAACATGCTTCGACCCACTCTCCGGAGTGTGCAGCATCACAGGTGGCTATGTTCGTAGTGCTCCGGTATGAAGACCCCTCGCAACGGGATGGGCTCACAACCTTGAAGCCATCGCCGGCACAATCAACTGCGGGATGGGCTCACAACCTTGAAGCCATCATCGGCACAATTAACTACGGGATGGGCTCACATCCTTGAAGCCATCGCCGACACAATCAACTACGGGATGGGCTCACAACCTTGAAGCCATCGCCAGCACAATCAACTACGAGATGGGCTCACAACCTTAAAGCCATTACCGTCATAGTCACGGGGGACTCCGGTACAACGACCCCTTGCCCAGGACATTAAGCACTGAGCTGCGAGCATGTCCACTCATGTTACCATTGATCATCGACATCACCAGTACAATGAGCCTCGGGTCATTCGGGGACGGGAGTAGGTCCTTGGAGGGCATGGCGCCTAGTCCACCTGACAGTTGGCTATAGGGGCAACCTTTACCACTGTTAGGTTCTCCGCGCGTCTCTTGACGCACCTCGTGGGACTCCGCAAGGGCTTGGATTGGAGGCTAGATCAAGGGGGTTCTCTAGCCACACTGACGCTGTGGGAGCCAGTCTTTCCAGACAGACAGAGCGACGCTGTGCGGGGCAGGCGGGTGAATATGCGATTCGACAGTCTGTGGAGCACCGGCAGCTGTGGACCCCTCAGTGACGTGTCACTTTCGGGGAGCGTCGCGTGTCGCGTGATGATATCATCATCTTAACCTCTATAAATAGAGGTCTTGAGAATTCATTTAGGGGGTTGGACATTTCAAAACACTCTCACTCTATAATCCTAGAGAGAGGAACATACAGGACCCTGACTCGGACCTAAGCATCAGACTGTGACTGTTGTAGTATATTCATCCCGCGCTATCGCCCTCGCAGCACTGCCACCCTCAGGCTCTATCTGGGAAGCCATTGGTCTCTGCCCTTGCTCTGCCTTTGCTGTGTCTCACATCAACATACTTGGCATCTGAGTTGGACTGCATTCCTTGTGGCACCTCCACGTCGATTGCGAACCCAATTTCCTTGGCATCATTTTGGCGACTCTGCTGGGGAGGTGAGCATCGCAGTGCAGTTCCTCCGGTGCCCGACACATCCAAGCAACCATACCTCAGCAGCGCAGGGCTACCAGGACTACCAGGCATAGCCTCAACCCAATCATCTAAGAGGCCATCATCTTCCAGACTTAGAAAATTTTCAAGCCATAGGGCTCTTGCACAGGCCAACTGACACCACTCTTGATGCCATCAGCCACTACCTTGGGGGCTTCACCCCTTCACAACCCCTTCAGCCTCGCATCCCATACCAACTTGGTGCGTGGTTCGAGGGGTGGCTCGAGCCACGTTACTAAGTCTCAACTCTGTCAGTTGACACCCCCCAGGTCTCGCGACTGCCTCTGCCAGGATGCATGCAACACGCCTCACCAACCCTCTCCCCTACCTCCGTCACTCAGTCAGTCATCGATGACAGCCCATCACCCTGAGTCCATCATCCTGCTCATCTCAACCTCGCGTGCTTACGGTCGCATGACCACCCTTTATCAAAAAAAAAATTCTTGACACTTAGAAAAATTTTCATTTTTTTCGCAACCGGTCATCGATGATCACACTCAGTGGTTTCCCTCGCCATCCTTGACTAAGCCCAACACTTAGAAAATTTTTCATTTTTTTCGCAACCGGTCATTGATGATCACCCTCAGCAGTCTCCCTCGGTACCCTTGTCCAAGCTCAACACTTAGAAAAAAAAAATTTCGCGCCCCTTCTCCAACACTCTTGAAAAAAAAATTTCTCAACACTTAGAGAATTTTCTCACCCCCTTCGCACTCCTCCCTCTCACCATGCTTGCTCGTGGTCGGGCACTACCCTCTCACCCTCGTTCTACACTTAGAAAATTTTTCAAAATTTTCATCTCCCCCACCTACTCCCAACATACATGCTTTCTTCACTCTCCCTCTAACATTTTCCTCTCTTTGCTCCCACCATCCCACTCCTCTCTATCTTCTTATAATTGTGAGGCTTCTCTTGGGGGCTCCCTCTTTAGGGTTGTCAAAAAAAATTAATTAATTATTTAATTTTGAAATTCAAAATTAAAAATTTATTTCAAATCTGGGCAGAGCCCGTCCCGCGCGACCTGCCCGCTTGCCCGACCCGCGCGCCCATTCTCACTCTCAGCCCCTCGCCCAACTCCCCAACAAAACCCGACCCACCCGCTCCCTCAAAACCCTAATCTAACCCTAATTTCTATCTCCTTCGTCTTCATGCGCCGTCCAGCCCCCATTGGCGCTGCCACCGCCTCCTTCCCCCTCGGCCCCGCCCTCCACGGCCCATCTCCTCACCACCGGAGACCACAACCACCCTCGGCCACGGCCTCCCCCCTTTTCCTCCCCCTTCCCTCCTCTTTCCCCGCCAAGCACGCTTCCGCCGCTGCTGCCCCCCCTTTTTCCCTTCCCCTTTCCCCTTCTTCCCCCACACCGTCGGCCTCGGCCTTCCCCCTCCCCCGCCCTCTCTTCCCTTCCCCCTCTCCTTCTCCCCTTCTCCCTCGCCCATCACCCCGCCCACGCCTTGGTTGGCCTTAACTAAGGGGCCTTGGTCGGCCGGCCTTGGCCCTTCATCCCCATAGCCTCTCCCCTTTACTCCATGCCACCCTTTTTTGGCGTTCCCCAAGACATGGCCGCCACCTTCACCAAGCCATGGCCACCACCTTCACCCACCTTCAACCTTCATCTTCTTTCCTTCACCCGCGGCCAACACTTCAAAAAAAAATGCAACATAGACCGTCGTGAATCGCCCGTCGCCCGGACATCATCTCCACGACGCCCATCGCCAGGACACCGACTTCGCGACGCCCGTCGCCCAGACATCATCTCCACGACGCCTGTCGCCCGAACACACGACTCCACGACTCCGCGACGCCCGTCGCCAGGACATCGACTCCGCGACGCCCGTCGCCAGTCGCCCGTACATCATCTCCGCACGCCCGTCGCCCAAACACCGACTCCGTGACCCACGTCGCCTGGACATCATCTCCTCGATGCCCGTCGCCCGGACACCGACTCCGCGACCCCCGTCGCCCGGACACCATCTCCGTGATGCCCATCGCTCGGACGTCACTCCGCTACCCCCGTCGCCAGGACGTCACTCCGCCAACCCCATTGCCCGGACATCACATTGTGCCCCGAACACCATACTTACTCCGTCACGCCCATGCCCCGTGCCCCTAACACAGTCGTGCCCCCAGGCTCCATGTCACATTATAGTGCCCTTGGCACCATACACACTCTGTCGCGCCCATGCGCCGCGCCACTGACACAGTTGTGCCCCTAGCTCTCTATCACACTACCATGCTCCTTGCATCGGTCTATCCTTTCACCACACCATGCGCACCTTACCTTGGTCGTGGAACATGCTTCAACCCACTCTCCGGAGTGTGCAACATCATGCGGGGATAGGTGACTCCTCCGGGACACTATCTCCGCCAGGAGCTCTTTAACTCCCCCTCCGCCAGGTAGATGGCTCCTCCGGGATGCTACCTCGGCCTACAAAATAGGAGACTCCTCTGGGACACTATCTCTGCCAGGGTGTCTTCGTGACTGACCTACGTGCTCCGACACTGGGGGCTTGCGTTGGTTTACATGCTCGGACCCCTGCATCCTATCATCGTGCCTTTGTCTCAACCCCCAAGCATTCCAAGCTTTTGTTGGTGGTGCACGAGTTGGCTCGAGCCACCTACTCTTCATCATCATCTTTCTTTGATGACCTCAACAACTCGCTGGCCAAACAACACCAAAATCTTTCTAAGTGTATGCGTGCGGTGCCCGCTAGGGTTACCCCTCCGCATACATCCCACGTAGGGGGCTTATGTTCCCAACCTATTCTAGTCGCACTCAAAGGTCCACTTGGAGTCCCATTGTGCATGACACGTCCGCACAAGCACAGTATTCAACGCTTTGAACCGGACAAAGTGCGCGCGCCCAAGTCACTTGCATTCTTTGCCTCACACGCCTCACGCGCGACTCAGTCACCAACGATTTCACGCTACCGTGACTCACAGTACCACGTTCGTCGCGCCGCGACCCCCTAAGCACCTTTTCACCAAAAACATCGACCGTTGGAGCAACCGGAGCGATGGGGTCAAGGGCATAGGCCTTGGCCAAACCCATGGGGTCGGCCTCGGCCTCGCCCAAGTCCATGGGGTCGGCCTCGGCCTCGCCCAAGTCCATGGGGTCGGCCTCAGCCTCAATGGGGGGGGGGGGGGTCAGCCTCAGCCTCCATGGGGTGTTGGCCTTGGCCTTTCCCCCGCAGTTGTTCACTCTTCGCGCAAAGTCCCTTTCGCGCTTTGATCGCTTCATGCACTTCGTACCTGGCTTTGGCACCTTGTTCGTCACACGGGTATGTTTTACGTCGACACACTCGTCGCAATGTAACTTTTGGATTTGTCATTGCCCATCAAAACACCTTCCGTCGGGCATGCCTGAATTTCACCCAAAGGGGGAGTGGCCTTGGCCTCCCTTCATGGGAGTTGGCCATTAGCCTTGGCCACCCCTAGGGTCGGCCTCGGCCTTCCCAAGGGGTCGGCCTCAGCCTTACCAAGGTGTCGGCCTCGGCCTCCCCAGGGGTGGTGGCCTTGGCCTTCCCCCAATCCTTGGCCTATGGCCTCCCCTCCTGCAAGCACTTGTTTTCACAAGTCTTTGCACCTCTGCGATGTTTACGGACATTCGTACACCAACCTCGCGACGTCCATCGTGCACCAACCTTGCGACGTCCGTCTTGCACCAACCTCGCGACGTCCCTCGTGCACCAACCTCGCGACTTCCGTCGGGCACTAACCTCGACGTCCGTCGTGCACCAACCTCGCGACGTCCGTCGTGCACCAACCTCGCGACGTCCCTCGTGCACTAACCTCGCGACGTCCGTCGTGCACCAACCTCGCGACGTCCGTCGGGCACTAACCTCGCGACGTCCGTCGTCCACCAACCTCACGACGTTCGTCGTGCACCAACCTCCCGACGTCCGTCGTCCAGCAACCTCGCAATGTCCATCATACATCAACCTCACGACGTTCACCATCCACGACCGAGCACTGCTCCCGCGATGTCCGTCGCCCAAAGTCGCACACTACCACCGAATGACCCGTCACTGACGACCACGTAGCATCACTTCCAACTTTGTCATTACTACATGTTGCATTCATCATCTTGTTATGATAGGTACACTCAACTCAAATCCCATCTTCGGGACACCCGACGCGTGCCCGTGCGCCGTCTCCGTGACGTTCGTTGCCGCGCCCGTGCGCCATTCTCATCATGCGTGCCCCCGGCACCAAGTATTGCTCTGCGACGTTCGTCGTAGCGCCCGCGCACCATTCTCATAATGCATGCCCCCGGCACCAACTATAGCTCCACGACGTTCGTTGCTGCGCCCATGCGCCATCTTCATGATACCGTGCCCCCCGGCACCAAGTATAGCTCCGCGACGTTCGTCGTCGCGCCCGTGCGCCATTCTCATCAAGCGTGCCCCTAGCACCAAGTATTGCTCTGCGACGTTCGTCGTAGCGCCCGTGCACCATTCTCATCTGAGTGCCCCCCGCACCAACTATAGCTTCGCGACGTTCGTCGCCGCGCTCATGCGCATCTTCATGATACGTGCCCCCGGCACCAGCTATAGCTTTACGACCTTTGTCGCCGCGTCCGTGCGCCATTCTCATCATGCGTGCCCCCGATACCAAGTATTGCTCTGCGACGTTCGTCGCAGCGCCCGTGCGCCATTATCATCATGCGTGCCCCTTGCACCAACTATATCTCCGCGACGTTCGTCACTGTGCCCGTGCGCCATTCTCATCATGCGTGCCCCGGCACCAACTATAGCTCCGCGACGTTCGTCGCCGTGCCCGTGCGCCATCTTTATGATATGTGCCCCCGGCACCAAGTATTGCTTCGCGACGTTTGTCTCCGCACCACTCTCATGACATGTGCTCCGGCACCAAGTATTGTCTTCAGCTACGTTCGTCGCCTCGCCTGTAACATCCCAAAATTTCTTGAACGTTATACATTCGCTCGATCAATTCATTAAGACAATAATATCCTCTACCTCAAAACACCACAACTGTCAGAGCAACTAAACCATAAAATTTAAATCTTAGTAGACCATTTGAAGTATCAAACTAGGTCTTAAAAATTTAAACAATAATGTTTACCCACGCAGGGGTTCTAATGATGAAAACCAAAATCTATTTCCTTCGCTTTCACTTCCTCGGCTCTAATCCTATTCAGGTAACCTACTGCTGGCGGTCACCTGCAGAAAGGAAGTCAAGGGGAGTGAGCTTTTGAGAGCCCAGTAAGGTCGCACAAAGATTTAAATATAACGAAACGATTCGGACAATTTTTTTTCATATAAAACTTTTGCAGAGTATTTTCAATGAATGCAGCACTTAGACAAAGATGAACAAAATGAACGATTTTACATTCAAGTCCAATAACAACTTTTTGAGGGATTTTACTTTCGATGAAATCACTACAATACGATATAAACATAGAGATGAGTATTCAACTCAATCCCTTAAATAATAGTCATTTGAAACACTTCGGATGTAATAAAGCATGAATGGATACTATTCAAAACAGTTCAAGTGTAATAAAACATAAACAGGAAACATTGAACATGAGCAGTACAGAAGCAAAGCCACCCCGGCAGTGCTCGATCGCTTTACATATGCATATGTAACACTGACTAGTCCATCTAGGTACTAGTTAAACCCATCCAACAGACCATCCTTATAACGCCAACAATACAGACCATCCTTATGGCTCCCAAGTTACTGACTCATGTCAACATTAAGAAGGATTAAACAACAATTGAAAATGCTTTTCGATTATCGAATTCAATAAACAGATGAGCATGAAAAGAGATAAGTACAACTCAAAATATATATTTTATGATGGTCAGATCAATAAACATATGAGAATAAAACATGAATTCCAAACGATCGCTATCAGGCTCAAATTAGGGTTTCATGGACAGTTTCAAAACAAACGCTTTTTATTTCAAACATAGAAATCAACAATCAATGTATTTTGTAAAACTGTTATTACAAACATTTGAAATAGAATAACGAAATGGGGTTCAGAGAGAAATCCTTACCTCGGTCCAAGCTATGCGATGCTACCAACCCCGATCAATATTTTCTGAATAACCCTAGATTGGCAATTTATTTGGTTAGAACATAATTTATGTCAAATACGCTATAAACCCTAATATCAACTACCCAGTGCGTACCCACTCTCTCCGAAATCTCGCACTCAAAACGGTTCCCGCACACGGCCAACCTAACCGAAAATCCTATACACTCCTTAACGTGTACCGGCACTCTAAAATTTATATAATTAACTCTAAAACACTTTTATGGCTTAAATCATTAATAAAAGTCAAAATATGAATTTTCTGAATTTTTGAATATTTTCGAATTAAAATAATTTCTTTAAATACAATAAAAACCTATAAATAGCCATAATTGCTTCTAGCTAAAAATAAAGTCCCATAATTTTTGTAACAGTTTTAAAAAAATATATAAAAATTATAGAAATTGAAATCAGAATTTAAAAGACATAAAAACTATTTCTTTATTTTTTGTTTTGCTAAATTCAATGCGATACTGAAAATGATAACAAATCGATTCCAAAAATCATCAAATTTATACTGAGTCTTTATTATACTATTTAAACACTACTCTAATTTTCCCCAGAACATTTTTAGGGTTTAAAGACTCCAAAAGAATTTTCCAAATCTGAAATTATAGAAAATACTATAAATTCATACGATCTCAGAAAATTATAAAATTTGGCCAAGAATTCTAATATGGTCTAACGTATTATACTGTAAATTTTCACGCACTAACGATCATCGTGTACTACCCAACTCACGTGTGCACTCTACATTTCCAAAGCATCATTTTCACAAATATCCCTAGTCACAGCACAGCCATTTTTCTTGCTGTCCTCCACACAGGTACAACAGCCACGGAAACCCACAATTTTTCACCTCATTACACCTATAAACACACAGCCATGCAACCTCCCTTTTTGCTCCACCTACAAAAAACCACTCCAAATCCACACCTAACACCTCTAAACCCATTTCACCACAGTAGCCGTCCTCTCCCACACACACACACACACACAGGCTGTCTTCAAGGCAGCCTCACGCACGCACTCTAAAACCTGCACAGCGGCCTGTGCTGCTTCCCTCGTAACCCACCAGCATTCATGGCAGCCACCACAGCTGCCTCATGAACTCCTTTCCTTCTTTCACTAAAAACCCATGAACTCACACGTTCGCAAATACCCACAAAACCACTGCACTCTCATCTCACATTCTACACCCATATCCACACACATCTATACACGCATCACACAATACACTGGACAAGCGCACAACACTTCTCATATATTCAGAGCACACATTGTGCACTCGCAAACATCCTACACCCACTGCCTCACTGCAATGGGTTTCTTCCCATCCAAACCCACGCCCGTAAGTTCCCGCCCGATACACCCACACAACACACAGAAATACACTCAAGGCTACAACACTACAACCACTGCTTTACAGCAGTGGTCCCTCTTCATCTCTTATACGCTCACAATCACGGCTGCTTTGCACCCTTCTTCTACCCTCATCACACATCCACAATTACCCATTTGTACACACCCACACAAATACCTTCACATAGAAAAGACACACCTAGCGCAACCATGCTCTAACAGCCCACACTCGCACCCTCTCTGGAGAGCTATGGCTGTCCGCCCACAAGGCTCGCACGCACGTACAGGCAAGGCAGCCTCAACTGGCCTCTATTGCACCATCACGCTGCTTGACAGCGTCCCTGTCTTGCACATCCATTAACACCTTCATGGGTAAATACCCAGCAACCGTATCGCCCCTTTGCACAACCCCAATTCGGCTGTGATCCCTCTACAACATAGCGAACCCTAAACACACGCACACACACTGCCTGCGGCAGTTACTTCCCTTCCCCTTTCATCTACACACTTACGACATACCCACCAACTGAAAATCATATCAGGAATAAAATATAGGCGCCACTGATCCCAATTCATACGATCCATACCCAACACTTGTCTTTGCTAAGGAAGAACCAATTCATGCGATCCGTACCCAGCACACCCACATACCCGTACCCCTACGCACACTCACATATATACCCTGTAACCCATAAATCAAGAAATATACAAGAAGGAAGACTAGAGCTTACCGGAAAGTTCGCCGGAAAAATCTTCGTCACAACGTGCTCGATCTCTCTCTTTCTACCTCTGCCGTTCCCGAAGGTATGGAGAAAAAATAGGGTCGGCTGCCTCTCAGAAGTATATGGGTATATATACAAACCTTAAAATGGACACTTACCAAAACCTCCCTTCAATTTCGTTAAGTCATTTTAAATCGTACCCGCTACTATGTCTTATTATAAATAGGTACAAATTAACTTATTTGCTATGGTTTGTGTTAGAAAAATTTTAGCGGGTTTGTTAGATAACCTCGCTACACTAATCGTCTTTAAAAGCATAGCGATGCTAAAATTTTGCCGCTAAGAGTCGTTAAGAAAAACATTGACGTTAAGAAAAAAAATATTCTCGCAAAAAGTTTCTTAAAAAAATTATCGATGCTAACTAAAATTTCGTCGCTAAAATATATTGGCCGATAAAATTTTTAATTAGATCCGAAAATATCGGGGTGTTACATCGCCCATGCCCCACAATCATGATACAGGCCTTCGGGCATCACACTTATTCACCACACCATGCGCCCCCGCCATGGACGTGGAACATGCTTCGACCCACCCTCCGGAGTGTGCAGCATACCGAGGGTCTCCGTTCGTAGTGCTCCGGCACGAGGACCCCTCGCAACGGGATGGGCTCACAATCTTGAAGCCATCACCGGCACAATCAACTACGGGATGGGCTCACAACCTTGAAGCAATCGCGGGCACAATCAACTGCGAGATGGGCTCACAACCTTGCAGCCATCGCGGGCACAATCAACTGCGGGATGGGCTCACAACCTTGAAGCCATCGCGGGCACAATCAACTGCGGGATGGGCTCACAACCTTAAAGCCATCGTCGTCATAATCACGGGAGACTCCGGTACAATGACCCCTTGCCCCGGACATTGAGCACTAAGCTGCGAGCATGTCCACTCCTGTTACCATTTATCGTCGACATCACCAGGGCAATAACCCCCGGGTCACTCGGGGAGGGGAGCAGGTCCTTGGAGGGCATGGCGCCTAGTCCGCCTGACAGTTGGCTACAGGGGCAGCCCTCACCACTATTAGGTTCTCCACGCGTCTCTTGAAGTACCTCGTGGGACTCCGCAAGGGCTTGGGATTGGAGGCTAGATCAAGGGGGTTCTCTGGCCACACTGACGCTGTGGGAGCCAGTCTTTCCAGACAGACAGAGCGACGTTGTGCGGGGTAGGCCAGGTGAATTTGCGATTCAATAATCCGTGGAGCACCGACAGCTGTGGACCCCTCGGTGATGTGTCACTCCGGGGGAGCACCGCGTGTCGCATGATGATATCATCATTTAACCTCTCTAAATAGAGGTCATGAGAATTCATTTAGGGGGTTGGACATTTTCAAAACACTCTCACTCTAGAATCCTAGAGAGAGGAACATACAGGACCCTGACTCGGACCTAAGCATCAGACTGTGACTGTCATCGTATATTCATCCCGCGCCATCACCCTCGCAGCACTGCCACCCTCAGGCTCTGTCTGGGAAGCCCTTGGTCTCTGCCTTGCTCTGCCCTTGCTGTGTCTCACATCAACATACTTGGCATCTGAGTCGGACTGCGTTCCTTGTGGCACCTCCACGTCGACTGCGAACCCACTTTCCTTGGCATCACTCTTACTTTTGTGTAACTGATTTGATGAGAAAATGAGTTATAATTGTCATAGAAAGTGTGCATTGGTTTTTTAGAACTCTGTGTTAATGGTGTTATCATGAGGTTGTATTGGTTGTTGTGCCCCATATCCACGGGTGAAAGTGGATTTTGGGTCCCGGTCAACGGGACCACACGTTGGCCCATAGTACTGTTGCATCATGGTTCGCCTTTGCGTCCACAATATTGTTTATCTCAGGTGGAAGAGAGATTTTGGGTCCTAGTTAGTGGGACCATCGCTGACCGCAATATACCAAGTTGTGATTAGTGGTGACAGTTGCTATTGAGTTTTTGTTGATGATTATACTCCAGTTAAGATTCTTTTGGTGCAAGTGTATATATGTATGTAAATATGTTGAGTAATATATTATTTTGGTGACATTGAATTCCTGATTTTGAAGAGAAAAACCCGCCGTGGCATGTTCGAAATCCTCAAACCTATTTTAGGGATATGGCATATGTAGTATTTACTAGGCCCCAGCTCACCCTTTTATAAATGTTTTCAGGTGATTACTTAGATGAATCCAAGTACTATGAGGGTAACGAGGATGGAGTCACAGGAGATGCTCGTTAGGGAGTTAATTTATGCCCTTTTGAGAAATTGTAATACTCTGTTTATATTTTGAGAATTGATTGGAGCTTAGATCTCCATTATGTTTTGATGATTTATGTTAGATATTCATAGAGGAATTTAGTAGATATAATTTTCATAAAGTCTTTAAGTACCACTTTAGAAGTCTTATTAAGATATTAGTTAAATCCATGGCTCTAGTGTAATATTTTGAACTTCGGGAGCTGTTAGTCATCCGTGACCCGAAAATAAACGGGCACTAATTTTGAGTAATGCTCGGGGATTAGTAGTGCATTGAAGCTTAAAAATATTTTGGGGGCAAAAATGTAATTTTCAAAATTTTGGGGGCATTTTCATAATTTTAGAAAACTTCGGGGGCATAACTATAAATTGATGTCTTTGTGATGAAAAGTAATAAAATGAGTGAAAAGGTATCTTTGAGTCACATGTAATTAGATTAATAAATATTAGAAGAATCGTGGGGCAAAAGTGCAATTTTCAAAACTTTCGGGGTTAATTTGTGAATTTCGAAACGTGAGGGGATATTTTGCAATTAAAAAAATTTAACCTTATGTGTTAATTTTCAGAAAAAGAGGGTGCAAGGAGATGCCACCTCATTCTTGTTGATTTGATGACTAACCTCATTGAATTGTAGAATAATGGATTGAGTTAATTAGAAACAAAAGGAGAAAAACAAAAAGGAAAATTCGGGCATGAATGAACAGTACCCGAGAGGAAAAAAAAGAAAGAGAACAGGAAGAACAAGAAACAGGGCAAACAGAGAAGGAAGAAAAATCACGAAAAAAGGGAGAATTTGACAGAGAGAGTGGAAATTTCTTAAGGGTAATTAATCTATACCGCTCTTTTGGGTATAAAATTTGATTATGCCCGTGTGTGAGTAGTTCACTATGCAGTGTGTGTGCGTGCGTTTGAACTGTATGTGTGTGTGTGTGTGTGTATGTGTATCTCTGTGAGTTTATGTGGATGGAATCAGCTTGAATTTGGGTAGGATGGGTGGAATACGGTGCGTTAATGTATGTTTAGTGAGTGTAATTGTGTGTTACGGATCGAGGGGAGGGATTGCAAAGTGTCGCAGGAGGTGTAGGTGTTTGGTCATGGCTGCCAAGTAGCTGTGCATAAGGATTCCTGGGCAATGGTGGTGTAATTTTGTGTTTGTGTATTTTAAATGTGTTAAGGGTGTGGTTTTAGGTGTATACGTGAGTGGTTGGTATGTGGTAGTAAGTGTATCCGCGAAGAATGGGTTGTGTATGTATGAATATGTCTCAACTGAAGGTTGAAGATGAAGATGTGCGTGTTTTGGGGTCAAATACTAGGTGTTTAAATCTTAATAGTAGTTGTTTTCGTCGCTAATACTAGAAATTCATTTAGGCAGTTTTTTCACGAATTTCTGTAAAGTATTAGGGCCAAAATTAGACAAAGTCCATAACTGTGACCCCCAATATTTTATGAAACCTACATTCTGGAAAGTTTTGAGAATTTTTGGAGTCTGCGAAGACTGCTAATTTGGGGTACCGATTAAAGAAATTTATCGAATTATTTAGCATAGTAAACTAAGTTATTTTAATCTAAAATTTTTATGAAAACCCTATTTTACTGGTATGAGTCATTGTTTAAAATTGTATGTTATTCTAAGGCCGATAGATATTTTTCACGAAACTGGCCTTTTAGCGCTCGGTTCGGACACCGGTTTGGGATTTTCTGGCAAAAATTTTCTAAAAGACTTTTTTAGTACAAAAATGATATCGGGATGCTTAAAATAGCAGTTTAAGATATTTTGAGATTTTTTCGGTGCCGAAAACCCCAGGGGTGTTTTGGTAATTTACCACCCTGAAGGGGTATTTTGGTAATTTTACCTATAAGAGGTATTTTCAAGTAAATTTACATACAGTAAGATTATTTTAGTGACTTTGCTTATGGAAAAGTCATTTTGAGAATTAAAGTGTAACGGGGGGTATTTTGGTAATTTGCCACAGCGAAGGGGTATTTTGGTAATTTGACCTAAGAAAGGTATTTTTGAGTAAATTTATGTATGAAAAGTTTATTTCAGTGATTCTACTTATGGAAAGTCCATTTTGGTAATTTAAGTCCGAGAGGGGCATTTTGGTAATTTTACACCCCAGTGACAGTAATTTTACATACCTAGTGAGGGGAGGTTCCTTTGGGAGCATGTGTGATTTCATATTAAGTTATACTTTTGTTCTGTAGGCTGTATTCTAATGGTTCGATTATTCCGTTTAGGTTAAAGCTAAAGACTTTCGGTTAGGATAATTTAGCTGCGGATCCATGTAAGGGATTCTATCTGAACTTTGGGTAAGGACTTTCGTCCGAACCCTTATTTGATAACTCGTACTTGTAAGAATGCCAAACTCTAGACTATATATTGCTATCAGTATATTATTGCTCAGAAAACCCCAATATTAAACCTGAATCGATTGTTTGGAAAACTTATGATGCTCGCCTATATTGCATGCTGAGCAATTTGATAATTGTCTATATCCGTTCTTCCGAATTGTTGAGCTTAAAAATCGATAGTTATTTGCAATCATTTTTATTGTTTATCTGTGATTTTCTTCTGAAAATTCTGATTTCTTCTGAAAATTCTGAATGCTGACTTATGTCAGTATGATTATTGTTATTGGAATCCGAATTGATTTCGGTGATTGAGCTTATGTTAAAGCTCACTGATATTGTTGATTTTTCTGTGTTGACCTGGGTTTCTGTTCTGTGGGAGGGAGTAATAAGGCTGGTCTGAATCCTGCAGGAAAAAGCAGGCTAGTACCCAAGTGGACTAGTATTTTAGTACATCATGCATGTGTACACTTCTGTACTTTGCCGGAATGGCATTGCGACCGCCCAGGATCAACGCTAATTTTTTTTATTTTATCTGCTCTGTATACTGTCGTGACTATTACGGAAATGTCTAAAAAGTATTATCTGAAATGATCTGTGCCTCTGTTGAAATTCTTTGAAAAACCTTCATTGTATTTTGGAAATGATGACTCTAGAAATGATCTATTATTGATTGTTTTTTGGAATCGGTCATATTTGTTCTGGTTTATTTTGGTATCTATTTCTGATGAGTTTTTGATCCTTTTGGAAGTCAATGAGTTTTGACCATCTGAAGTATTCTGGAAATTTTTGTCGGTTGGATTCTTTGGAATCGTTATGTGATTCTTTTGTTAGTCCTTGTACGACTTTGCTGAGCTCTCAAAAGCTCACTCTTCGTTTGGCTCCCTTATGCAGGTGATGATAAGCTGTAGCATGTTTGGGAATGGGTTAGAGTCTGAGTGAGATTCTGGTAAGCTGCCACTACAGTGTAGTGAGACTCCTGCGTGGGTCTGTACTGTGGATTCTTTCTTTAGGGATTCAAGTTTGAAAGAACCTGGGTTTTAATAATTTGAGTTCGATCGGGTTTGTTGTAATCTTGTATTTTGAAGAATTCGAGTCGATATCGGATTAGATGCTTTGAAGTATGTGATTGTGTAGAGGATTAGACAGGTTTGATGTGATCCAGTAGGTTAACAACCAGGGAGTTCGGGGCGGCGGAGCTCTAGATTTCGAGGTCGTTACATCTAGATTTGTATACAGGTTTTAATAAGGCCTGGCAGAGCCCTGAATGGATGTCTGAGTGGGTCTACGGCCGATCACGGATCTAGCTCATGGGCCTACTCGTGGGTTCGGTTCATGCCAGAAATGTGATACCCCGAAAATACCGAAAATTACTCTAACCGTGAGTTTGAGTAATTAAGGGGTACTAGTTTTATTACGTGGCAATATTTTGATGATGATTAAGTGTTAGGGAGCTAAATGGGAGGTTAGTTTGGCCTTAGGGGTCAAAATGTAATTTTAGAAAGTTAAAGGGGTAGAAGTTTAATTTTGAAAAATAAGGTGAACGAGATGCGTATTTTTATTAAGTAGCATCGATAACAAGGTGTTAGGGGCTAAAGGAGGGGTTAGGGTGATTCTGGGGTTGAATTGTAATTTATCAAAGTCGAGGGGTCAAATTGCAATTTTAAAAACATGAGGGGCCAAAGTGCAAATTTTGAAAGTTGGCAAAATGTGTCATAATTTGAGGAAATCTGATCATGGGATTAATGCGGAAGTAGGTTAGGAGATTTGGGGAAAGTTGAAAATGTGACAAATGGGGAATGACAAAAGTCGGCATTTGAGATGAGTAGCTTCCTAAGGTCAGTGGGAGGCTACCAGAATGTCATTGAGAATTTCTCTAAGATACCCTTTAGGGAAAAGTGACTGCGATGATTGTAGCACCAAGTTGATAAGAATGTGAATAACTACATCCTCATAGTCATACATCATTAATAGACGCTCCAAAATGCGTCCTTACAAAAATTTTCTTACAAACATACATCGTACTGTAGCGGAAGATTTTCAGGTCTTTAAACAACATGAATGTTGACAACCTAATATACGACTGTAGTCGTAGGACTCTTATCAACCTATCTTGCAACTTCATCTTTATCCCACAATTTCTAGCTGGTCTTACACAACTGATCCCCTTGCTCAACTTTTCTAACTTATTTTCTTTTTCCTTTCTAGAAGGTTCTCCTTGATCAACCTTATAGTTTGCACAATACAACATAAGGAGTGAACGCGAATTGCTCGGTAAAGACAATACGAGAAGTATCGTGTACGAATGATTGAAGAGACTCAGAGGAATAATAATCATCTCAACGATAACAATGAATCAAGAGTAATCAATAAATTTCAGTATCAACATAACTTGTCAAACGATAATTTTTCTTTCGTTAGACTGAGCGGCTTTATTTAAGGCCTAACAGAACAGCATTATTGCCACCTCCTCATGGACAAGACAGACTGACCAACTATGCAAGTGGACCCGAAATCCAAGGTCGTAAAGGCAAACATCATTGAAATACAAATCATTAAAATCATCAATATCAAAAGAAAATCAAATGCAATGCACATGGACACGACGGACAGGACTCGACCAGACACGACAGACTCTGATCGAGCGACATTCATCCTCTTTGGCCAGTGATCATAACTCATAGGCCATCCTCCTCATATTGATGCCCCATTTTACGAGATGTTCATCTCAGTCTCAAGTAAATAAAAGAGACACTGTCAACAAGCAGGGAACTCATTTAGAGTGCTTTCCCTAACCACGTTACAACCAAGCAACAAGACATCATCAACGAGGCAAACTAAGGGAAAATTTATTCCACCTTACGTCCTCAACAACACAGCTCAACAAGGAATACCAGATCAGAAGATCAACCGGTGTTCAGACCCAACAACACGAGTTCAACATGACATCATCAACACGGCGGATTTGGGAAAAGATTACCGCAAGCCCTCAACAACGTTCTTACATAAGAGAAATGTCGACTACCAATAAGTGCCGGCATTTCACAACAACACGCAACGACCTCAAGAGCATCATCATCAACGACAGGGCGGACTCGGGAGAAGTTTGCCACAAGTCCTCAATGGTGTTCTCAGAGAGAAGAGATATCAGCTATCAATAACCGCCGACATCTCACAACAGTCACACGATAACCCCAACGCAACATCATCATTAACTTTAGGTATGCTAATCGAATCGAATCATAGCATATTAGGACACACATCATCCTTATTAAATTCTATCAACAAGGCGGACTAAGGGAATTATTCTACCCTAAGTCCTCAACAGCATAATTCAAATATGCATATACCGGTCATAATGACTTCCGGTATCCAATCATAACGACAAGAATCCAACAACACTTCATCAACATGGCATGCTAATCGAACAATGAATTAGCATATCTAACCGCATTGTCCTTACCTACTTGGCTTATAGCCGAAGCAACTCGCAATCTCTAATTTCTACGAGCTGCATCACCTAGTCAAATCATAGCCTGCTCGTTAGTCATCATTCAACATATACGCACTCCTTATTCTACCCATTCCCACTTAACCGTTCATAACATCCTACGATAGCTAGTTAATTTGATCTGATAATCGGATCCTTAATATAGCCTTATCGACTTATTATCGATAACAACCCTCATTTTAGACATACTACCACTATTCCTCGCTTTCCACCCCTCCGAATGCTGAATTAGGCGCATTCTTAAAAATTTAGCGCTAACATTACAAATTACCAAAATACCTCCTGATGGCCGCTACATCACGAACACCCAAAAACCGCTTTAAAACTACTCTTTAGATGTACTGCATCATTTATAGAGCAAATATTCCCTCAAAAAATTTTAAAGGAAAAATTACCAAAACACCCCCTGGCAGCCAACACCCCAACAAATGTCTCAAAACTACTTTAAAACAGCTTTTTAGGTATCTTACATCCCTTTCCAGACTAACAAGTCCTTTGAAAAATTCTACCGAGAAAATTATCAAAATACCCCTTTCCAGGTGGCAATTTATCCAAATACCCCCTGAGGGTTTTCGGTACCAGAAAAATCTCAAAGTCACTTTAAAACACTATTTTAAGCATTCCAAAGTCCTTTTTGAGTTAAAAAGCATTTTAGAAAATTTTTGCCTGAAAATCCTGAACTGGTGTCCGGACTAAGCGCTTAAAAGTCCGTTCGGCCAAAAATAGCTAACGACTTTGGAATGGCCAGAAATCCTGGAAAATAGAACTTCCCAACATCCTAGGTTCCACATAATAATTTCACACATAACCGTGCTCGTTTAATATTTTAATTTTCACTACAAGGTTTCAACATTCCCACAGCGGTTAACCCACCTTCCCAAACTTGGAAACATTTGAAATTCCCACGATGTAGGTCTTTCAAAAATAACTGGGGTTACAGTTTGGCACTTTGTCCAAATATGTCTCGAATCATTTATAAAAATTCGTGAGGAAACTGCTTAAAATTTTTTTGTCTTTAGTGACAATTACAGTCACTATTCAAATCAAAGGCACACACTACTACACCTTTTTCCACACACACTTTCTCCTTCCTTCAGCCGTGGTGTTCATCCCACATCCACTTCATATCCACTAACTAATTCATCTCCAATCCATTCCAAGTTGTTATGAATGCATTATATCACCTTTATTACACTTTACACACATTTTAACACTTAATTCACACACACCATCTCAGCCGTAACCCACAAACTCAAGACACACGCACATACACGGCACACACTAAAGTGTACACAAACACACTCACGACCCCAAAACACACTGATTTTCACATTACACTCTAAGACCCAAGCTTTTATTCCCCCTAATCCCACGTGGAACACCCTAAAACACATGAACTCACACCTGCACACACCCATGAAGCCTTCACTACTCCACATCCGTTTACAGTGCACCCAACACCTACACTGATTCACGCGATGGAATTACAGCTTGAAAAATAAGGGATTACCTTTGAAGAAATCCCCCTAACTTCTCCAGTTTCTCTCCCGAAGTTCTACCCTTCTCCTTATGTTCTCTGTTTCTCTCTCTTCTTATTTTTTTGCTACTTTCTTCTTGTTCTTATTTCTTTCCCGAAAGGAAAAGGTTTCCCCTTTCGTTTTGTTTTTTTTTCCAATTGGGATAAAACCAATTAAAATCATATGAAAATATGAGATTAGTCACCACATGAGGTGGCATCTCCTTACACCAAAATTCCTGAAAAATTGATACATAAGGCCTAATTTTTGGAATTTGCAAAATAGCCCATCAAGTTTTCAAAATTGCATTTTGACCCCTTGACTTTAGAAAATTATAATTTGACCCCAAAATCACCCTAATCCCTCCTTTAGCCCCCTAGCACCTCATTATCATCGAAATGACACTATTTAATAAAAATATGCATCCCGTTCACCATATTTTCCAAAATTATATTTTTGCCCCTTAACTTTCTAAAATTATATTTTAACCCCCAAAACCACACTAACCCCCTATTTAGCTCTCTAACACTTAGTCATCACCAACATATTGCTACTTAATAAAAATAGCACCCCTTAATTAATCAAACTCACGGTTAGATTAATTTTCAGTATTTTCGGTGTATCACATATGATATGAATACTGGGAGAGCGTTGAGGGCCTGCATTGATTATTTTGGCAGAACATGGGGTAAAACGTTACCCTTAGTCGAATTCTCCTATAAAAATGGTTATCGGTCGAGTAAAGAAAAATAGCTCTTTATGGAGTGTTGTATAGCCGAAGATGTCACACATTTATTTGTAGAGTGTGGTTAAAGTCGAGACTATTTTGCATGAGATTGTGCAAAGAAATAGAAAATAAGGCGATCGATATCCAGAAGAGAAATCTTACTGCGCAAAATTGGTAAAAAAGTTATGCTGACAAGAGGCGTAGGATGTTGGAGTTTGAAGTAGGTGACCTAGTGAAATTTATAAGTGTCACCGTGGAAAGGAGTCATACGATTCGGAAGTGAAGGAAGTTAAGTCCGAGGTTCATCGGACCGTTTTATCTAGGACTGAGAAGACAGCGTACAGATTTGACCATGTCTAGGATTGAGTTGATTACATAACGTGTATCACGTGTCAATGTTGAGGAAGTATGATCCCAATTCTATACATGGGATCTAGTTTGAACAAGTTGAAATTCGAGATAATATCTCGTATTAGGAGGTATCAACAAAGATGACTGATAAAAAAGGAGCAGGTTTTACATGAATGCTAGTGGTCAAAGTTGATTGGGGAAAATCATGCGGTCGAGGAAGCTACCTTAAAACTCGAGGTGCTAATGCGGTAATAAATCCGCATCTAGTTGCAGAATGAGGTTTTTCCTTATTTCGAGGATGAAATTTATTTTATGGGGGGGGGGGGAGGGTGTGATACCCCGGAAATACCAAAAATTACTCTAACCATGAGTTTGATTAATTAAAGGGTACTAGTTTTATTACGTAGTAATATGTTGATGATGATTAAGTGTTAGGGAGCTAAATGGGAGGTTAGTTTGGCCTTAGGGGTCAAAATATAATTTTAGAAAGTTAAATGGGGTAAAAGTGTAATTTTGAAAAATATGGTGAACGAGATGTGTATTTTTATTAAGTAACATCATTTCAATGATAACAAGGTGTTAGGGGGCTAAAGGAGGGGTTAGGGTGATTCTGGGATCGAATTGTAATTTACCAAAGTCGAGGGGTCAAATTACAATTTTAGAAACATGAGGGGCCAAAGTGCAAATTTTGAAAGTTGGCAAAATGTGTCATAATTTGAGGAAATCTGATCATGCACAATGGCCACCTCCTGGTTGCATGAAGCTAACGCAAAGTTGGAAATTATAAACAATTTTGGCGATAAAATTTAATGGAGTAAATATAAAAGGAAAATGTTGGGGTGAAAAATGCAATTAAGAGAAACTGAAGAACACCACCTGTAGAACCCGAATACGCACAGTGAACACGGCTGAAAGAGGAAGAAAAAGGGAGGAAAAGAGAAGAAAGGAAGAAAGAAGAGGGGAAAGGGAGAAAGAAAGAACTTCAAATCCATTTGAGTAAGATTTTTAACCCTAAATTACGAAGTTATGAAGAATTGGGTGAAATTTTAGTTAAAGAACATGTGACATATGTGTATATATATTTCGGTTTTGTA
The DNA here is from genome assembly GCA_033070095.1 of Escallonia herrerae. Taxonomy (NCBI): domain Eukaryota; kingdom Viridiplantae; phylum Streptophyta; class Magnoliopsida; order Escalloniales; family Escalloniaceae; genus Escallonia; species Escallonia herrerae. The sequence continues at coordinate 257,533 of JAVXUP010001065.1, read as the reverse complement.
TGTATAATCAAGGATGGGGAAATTAAATGGATTCTTGTTAGAATCATGTTCACGAGAACTTAAAATAGAGAAAGAAAGGAAACTAATTAGGGTTTTGAAATTGGTGAGAGTACAGTGTGCGTGGGTGTGTGTTTGAGGGTGTGTTAGTATGTGTTCTTCGGGTTTGAAAATTGATTTGAATTGTATGTGTGCAATCGTGTGTAATGATTTAAATTAAATGGATTAGGGCATCAACGATTGTATTATTATGAGTTCAATTGATTCAAGATGAGTTATTGAGGAGATTCGTGCGTGATTGCGAGAGGAATGTACTAGGTATACGGCTGATTGAAGGAGGAAGATGAGTGTGAGTGCGTGAAGGTGAACTAGTGTGTGTGTGTGTGTGTGTGTGTGTTGATCTGAATAGTGACTGTTTTTGTCACTAAAGGTGGAAATTAAATAAAGAGGTTCTAATTCGAATTTTAAAAAATAGTTAGGATCATATTTAGCCTAAGTACAAAAAAAAGACCCTAGTTATTTTTAAGAGACCTGTATTGTGGAAAACTTTCAGATTTTTCCGAGATCAGGAAGGGGGTGAACGGATGCGGAAGTTTGAAAATGTATGATGAAATTAAAAATATCAAATGAATGCAATTTTGTGCAAAACATTTATGAGGACTCTGGAATACTGATAAGTTTCATTTTCCAAGATTTTAGGTCATTCCAAATTTGTTAGCTATTTTTGGCCGAATGGGCTTTTAAGCGCTTGATCCGGACACCGGTTTGGGATTTTCGATTGAAAATTTTCTAAAATGCTTTTTAGCTCAAAATTGATTTCACGATGCGTGAAACAACATTTTAAAGTGGTTTTGCAATTTTATGGTGCCGGGAACCCTCAGGGGCATTTTGGTAAATTGCTGCCCGGAGAGGGGTACTTTGGTCATTTTCTTGATAAAATTTTCCAAGAGACTTGTTAGTCCGGTAAGAGTTGTAAAACATCTAAAAGGTTATTTTGAAGCAGATTTGAGGTATTGGGGTGGTAGTGAACCCTCAGGGGGTATTTTGGTAATTTGCAGCCCAAGGGGATATTTTGATAATTTGCCATGTTGGCACTAAAAATTTTGAAAATGCGCGTTACTACGCGTCCAGAATGGTAGGAAATGAGGAATGGTGTTAATACGTTGACAGCGAGATCATTGTTATCACTAATGCGTTGATAAGACGAGGTTAAAGATCCAGTTATTGGATCGGGTTAACTAGCTGTCATAAAATGCTATGAGTGGTTAAAGGGGAAGGGGTAGAATAAGTTGTGCATATATATTGAATGATGTCTAACGAGCATAGTATTATTTGACTAGGTGATGCAGCTCGTTGCGATTGGAGATTGTGAGTTGTTTCGGCTATAAGCCAATTAGGTAAGGACAATGCGGTTTGATATGCTAATTCATTGTTTGATTAGCATGCCATTTTGATGACGTGTTGTTGGATTCTTTTCGTTATGATTGGATACCGGTAGTCATTGTGACCGGTATATGCATATTTGAATTGTGCTGTTGAGGACTTAGGGTAGAATAATTCCCTTAGTCTGCCTTGTTGATAGAATTTAATAAGGATGATGTGTGTCCTAGTATGCTATGATTCGATTCGATTAGCATACCTAAAGTTGATGATGATGTTGCGTAGGGGTTATCGTGTGACTGTTGTGAGATGTCGGCGGTTATTCATAGCTGATATCTCTTCTCTTTAAGAACACCATTGAGGACTTGTGGCAAACTTTTTCCGAGTCTGCCCTGTCGTTAATGATGATGCTGTCGAGGTCGTTGCGTGTTGTTGTGAAATGTCGACACTTATTGGTAGTCGACATTTCTCTTATGTAAGAACGTTGTTGAGGGCTTACGGTTATCTTTTCCCAAGTCCGCCTGTTGATGATGTTACGTTGAACTCTTGTTATTAGATCTGAACACAGGTTGATCTTCTGATCCGGTATTCCTTGTTGAGCTGTGTAGTTAAGGACATAAGGTGGAATAATTTTCCCTTAGTCCGCCCCGTTGATGAAGTCATGTTGCTTTGACAGTGTCTCTTCTTTTTACTTGAGACTGAGATGAACATCCCATAAGATGGGACATCAATCTAAGGAGGATGGCCTGTGAAACATGATCACTGGCAAAGAGGATGTAGGGTGGGAGAATAGAGTTTGTCATGTCTGGTCGAGTCTAGTATGTCGTGTTTGAGTTGCATTGCATTTGATTTTCTTTTGATGTTAATGATTTTAATGACTTGTATTTCGTTGATGTTTATCTTTTCAATTTCCTGTTTTAGTGTTCACTTGCATAGTCAGTCAGTCTTGTCCATGAGGAGGTGGCAATAATGCTGTTCTGTTTGGCCTTAAAGCCGCTCAGTCTAACGAAAGAAAAATTATTGTTGACAAGTTATGTTGACGCTGAAATTTATTAACTACTCTTGAATCATTGCTATCGTTGAGACATTTATTATTCTTCTGAGTCTTTTGAATCATTTGTACACGATACTCCTCATGTTGTCTTTACTGGGCAATTTGCGCCAATACGTTATGTTGTATTGTGCAGGCTATAAGATTGATCAAGGAGAGCCCTCTAGAAAAGAGAAGAGAAACAAGCTAGAAAAAGTTGAGCAAGGGGATAAGTTGTGTGAGTTAAGACAAGCTGAAAATGGTGAGATAAAGTTTGAGCTGCGAGATAGGTTGATAAGTGCCACACGACTACAGTCATATATTAGGTTGTAACCATTCATGTTGTTTAGAGACTTGAAAGTCTTCCGCTGCAGTATGATGTATGGTTGTATGAAATTTTTTTGTAAGGACGCATTTTAGAGCGTCTATTAATGATGTATGAGTATGAGGATGTAGTTGCTCTGTAATCAACACATGATTTTGAATGTGATTATGGTCAATAACGCAGCCCTGTGACGTCACCTGGGTTGAGGGTGTCGCAAGAAATGGTATCAGAGCTACGTTATTACGATTCTATAGACCCATATTTAGGTTGATGAGAGTGGGAGTTAGAACACAGGTTGGATTCTGTAGAGTGCAATTAATATGTCATAATTGCTTAATACTTTAGTATACCATAGGCTTGAACTTAAGCTTGCTACTATTAAGTAGATTGCATGGAGAGTCTAATTTGATATGTTATATGAAAAGCATAGCGGAAGTATGATGGCTTAGAAATTGATTTAATTTGTTAAGTTTGGAGTGAAATAAATACAGTTCAGTGAGTTACATACTAGCTAAGTTATATGTATTTCGAGGTTGAGTAATGATATTCGGCTAGCTGAGTTATAGATAACTGAATGATGAATCTTCTAGTGGGGTGAAATGTTTAATGTTGTCACGATGTGAGTGGTTATTTATTTATTTTTTGTTGACTTGTATTTTGAAGGTTATAAACCACACTACGAAGACTAATTTTCATTGGATGAAGCTAGAGAGATATGCTTCTAGTTGCCAAAACCTAAATAAGGTGCTTCTAGTTGCCAAATCTAACCAAGGTTGTAGAACAACATGCATAATAGCTAGATTGAGATAATGTAAGGCTGTGGTTTCTCGAAGTTATTGGAGCTCCTAGCTCGTAACTCGGAGCTCTTAGTTACGAATGTTAGAGTGCTAAGTGAAACCTTTTCCTGTTATGGTGAGGTTGCTGGTTTATAAGTTTCTTGAACAAGGTTTCATAGAATAAGAGCAGTTGTGAGTTGAAATGTGCACTTGGAAAATAATAATAATAACCATAAATTGTGTCAAATTGTAGAGTCACCGGATTGACTTTGTTGTTGGACATTAGAACTTTGGCTTTGGATCTTATATCCTCATTATAATAGGAGCAAGTTATGTGCCTATATCGAACTGTGGCGGATGTGAATTGTGGTTACGAGTAATCTTTGAGTGTGCACTTTGGGTTTTAGCATGTAGCCGAAGTCATAGATTGATTGGCGTGCACGGCTTGATCCGACCTTTAGGTGTGAACTATCATAGGATAAGTGGATATAACTGAGGGCAAGAACTAGTTTTTCCCCACCTTTTACTTGATTAAGTGATTTATTTTTTCCCAACAAATTATCGTTTATGTCTTAGTTTTATTTTAAGTTGAACCAAGAAAATTAAGGGTACATGCTGAAATGAGACGTTATATGGACTATGAAATTTGGGACGAATTCATTTTAATGGAACGAGAATGTAATACACACATCTCAAATTTGGTTTACAATCAATTGCAATAATTTATTGGAATTATTAGTGTCCATTACTCGTTAGGTGAGACTTCACGGTTTAGCAATGTCTTAACGATATAAATGGAGAAACGGTGAATTGTAGAGATAGCATTTATAGTGTGGTGGAGCTCCTCATGTAAGAATGTTGATGTTTGATATAATCTTTATCAATGGATATTTGGGATCAGCCATGATTAAGAAGAGCGATCTAAGGAACACCAATTTTGAGGACGCTTTTCATTTAAATGAAGTTGACTTCTGATGGTGGGAAGGAAACATTTTTGGTTGACTTATGAAGTTGACTTATGATTGTGAGGCATAAATTTCGATGAAGAAGTTAAACAGTGCTATAATGGTTACGTAGTGGAAGGGTAGTGTTTGGAGATTGTCAGTGCCGTAAATTCGAGGACGAAAATTTTATAAGTGGGAGAGAATGTAATACCCAGAAACTTGGTATTGTCTAGTCGGTTAATTTATTTTGTTGGCGACAATAATTATACGCAATATTTAGGTCGATTGGTTTGAGCGATTTTCATTGAACTTTGAGCGACTGCGGGAGCATTATAATTATGATATTTAGTGGCAATTTTAGAATTATAAGTTATAATTTAACGATAGCAGATAATTAATAATTAAGGTCTTTAGCGACGATTAGGATTAACGGTATTTTTAGAAACCTTTAGCGCCATTTTTTTTACCTATAGCTGGCGTCAATATTTTATTAGCATCTTTTAGTGATGATTAGTGAAGCGAGATTAGTTATAAAACTACATTTAAATTGGGGACTATTAAGTAATTAAAAATTTTCAATAGATCTGACTTTATTTTAAAAATTATGTCAACTCTTCAAATTTGAAAGTGAGGGAACCAAGGGGGAGGAGATTAGGGAGGATATTAAGATATTACCAAAGAAGAAGGAAAAAATTGAAAAGAAAGGAAATACAAGTCAAAGAGAGAGCGAAAAAACAAAAGAGAGTCTCGGCAGGAAGAAAAATAGAGAGAATAAGAGAAAAAGAGATGGATGACAGACAGAGGAAAAATCCGGCTAATAGTCTAATTTTTTCGGTAAGTTTTGGCCTCCTTCCATCTTATTTTTGGGTATTGCATATGTGTTGTGTTGTGTGTGTCTTAGGATTTGAATATGGGTGAATCATGTGTATAACTATATTTAAAGTAGGTGTTAATGTGTGGGAGTGAGGGGGTGAGAAGTTGTGAGGTGTGTGTGTTTGGGGAAGGAGTGAACTACTGGGTTGGTGAGTAAGAGGGGTTGCGCAGAGAGGGGGGGGAGGCTGGGAGTTCAAACATTGAACTTAAAAGTGTCGTTAAAAGATATCATATTCCAGCAGTTTCTTTTTGAGTTTTTAAGATCTATCTAGAAATTTATTTGGACAAAGTCCAAGAGAGTAACTCATATTACTCTTTTGTAAGATCTACAACCTGGAATGTTTTTAGATTTTTCTGAGTTCGGCAAGCATGCTAAATGATTTTTTTCGAACAAGGGATTTTGGTGCATTTTAAAATAGTAAATTTAGATATGAAATTTTGAAGCTTTTACACTAATCTCATATAGCTATGATAGTGTACTTTCTAAAGTTTTGAAAATTTTTAAAGTCGCTTGCTATTTTTAGCGTTGTTAGTCGTGTAGGACTCGATCGGATATCGCGCAGCGCTTTACTTTTACAAAATTTTATTAAACTATTTTTAAAGGCCTTTTTTTTAAAAGATTTAGGCAAAGTACAAAACTAAAGCTCGCCTTATTTTTGTGAAACCTTGGACGTGGACTTTTCTGGGATTTTTCTAGGCATGGGAAGGGCCTCAAATAATTTTAAAACAGTAAATTAAGTTATGAAATTTTGAAGCTTTTACATTAATCTTATAGAGCTATGATAGTGTACTTTCTATAGTTTTGAAAAATTTTAAGTCGCTTGCTATTTTTAGCGTTGTTAGTCGTGTAGGACTCAATCGGATATCACGTAGCGCTTTACTTTTACAGCAGTTTACTAAATTATTTTTAAAGGCCTTTTTTTGAAAAGATTTAGCCAAAGTACAAAACTAAAGCTTGCCTTATTTTTGTGAAACGGTGGACGTGGACTTTTCTGGGATTTTTCTAGGCATGGGAAGGGCCTCAAATAATTTTACTTTGAAATTAGTTTAATTGAATTCTTTGGTATAGCAAACAAAATTATTTTTAGCCAAAAAATTTACAGTGATCTAAACTAACTAAGACGCTTTAGTGTTTGAAATGTGGTGGTCTTCTGGTGCTGTTTGATATATTTTTGAAATATGAAACTTAGCGCTTAATTTAAGGAGCGGTTTCAGATTTCGAATAGAGAATTTCCAGAAAGACCATTCTTGTCTGAAAAACCCACCTAATTTTTTAAAAAGATGTTTTTGAGTTATTTCTGGGTGTGTAATGGTACGTTAGGCATCAGGGGTAAATAGGTAATTTTACACGTCTAGGGGTATTTTTGTAATTTTACTCGTTTGGGGAAATTTAGCACCTAGGCATAGTTGAACGACAATAAATAACATCCAGATAATTCATTGTTTTGGTTCTGATAGACAAGAGCTAGAGCAGACTTAGGGACCAGAGCCGCTTAGTTATTCAAGTGAGTACTCCTGCCATGTTCCTCCGTACACCCTACTTTTTTATATATGTGTATGTACACGTGATTTTCAAATGAACGTTTTAAATAACTATGATACTCTTACTTTTGTATAACTGATTTGATGAGAAAATGAGTTATAATTGCCATGGAAAGTGTTGCATTGGTTTCTGAGAACTCTGTGTTAATCGTGTTATCGTGAGGTTAATATTGGTTGTTGTGCCCCTTATCTATGGGCGAAAGTGGATTTCGGGTCCTGGTCAACGGGATCACATGTTGGCACACAGTATTGTTGCATTGTGGTTCACCCTTGCGTCCATAATATTGTTTAAACCGGGTGGAGGAGGGATTTTTAGTCCTAGCTAGTGGGACCATACGCTGGCTGCAGTATACTAAGTTGTGATTAGTGGTGATAGTTTCTAATGAGTTTTTCTTGATAATTATACCCCAGTTAAGATTCTTTTGGTGCAAGTGCATATATGTATGTAAATATGTTGAGTAATATATTATTTTGGTGACATTGAATTCCTGATTTTGAAGACAAAAACCCGTGGCGTGTTCGAAATCGTCAAACCTATTTTGGGATATGGCATGTGTATTTACTAGGCCCCAGCTCACCCTTTTATAAATGTTTTCAGGTGATCACTTACATGAACCCGAGTACTATGAGGGTAACGCGGATGGAGTCATAAGAGATGCTCGTTAGGGAGTTAATTTAAGCCCTTTTGAGAAATTGTAGTAATACTCTGTTTATATTTTGAGAATTAATTGGAGCTTAGGTCTCCATTAAGGGTGTGTTTTGATATATGATTTGACTAGGGATTTGACTTTGGTAGGGTATTTGTCAATCACTTGAACAAAATATCTTGTTTGGATAGTTCAAAAGGGAATTTTTGAAATTTTGGAGTGATTTGAACTAGTTATTTGTCAAATCCACTCCAATCAGTAATTTACAAGCCCACAATAACCAGTTCCCTATTTTTTAGGAATCTTGCCTCCCACCTTTTTTAACAACCTTTTACTTCCTTTCTTCCAAACAAGATATTTCAAAATGATAGAATTTGTAAATCAAGGGATTTTGAAATGAGGGCATTTAGAAATACCCAGTATTTCAAAATCCCATATCCAAACACACCCTAAGTTTTGATGATTTATGTTTGTCATTCATGGAGGACATTAGTAGAGATAATTTTCAGAAAGATCTTTAAGTACCACTTTAGAAGTCTTATTAAGGTGTTAAATGCATGACTCTAGATTTGTATATAGGGTTTAATACGGCCTGGCAGAGCCTTGAATGGATGTCCGAGTAGGTCTACGGCTGGTCATAGATCTAGCTCATGGGCCTACCCGTGGGTTCGGGTCTTGACAGTAGATATGCATACTATAGTTTGTGATAGTGAGCACTGCCTGGATGGAATTCCTAAGTGTTATCATGCACTACCAGTGTGGCTTTGCTCATCTGTTAGTTGTTACCGTGTGCTCATGTCAATACCATCTGAATCTATTAGATCTTAATCGTTTACAGTGTATCTGAAAATGTACCTATTGATATCTAATTTAAGGGGTTGAGTGGAATCTCTCTTTCGTATTGTCATCATAATAATCTGTAAATTGTTGACATCACTCCATCGATTCTTGAGCAATCTTCTTGAGCTCTCGAAAGCTCACATTTATTAGATTCTTTTTTACAGGTAAGAATCAACAATAGACTGCTCGGGATTAGGTTTAGAGCCAAGCAAGAGAATTCATATTTAGCTATCGTATTGGTCATTAGAGCCCTTGCAAGAGAATCATTGTGTAAACCTATTTTATCGAGTACTTTAATGTAGTCCTTTCACTTACGAGCAATGCATTGGGAATTCATGTTATTGTAGAAGCTTTGATTTACGATGGGGCTTTCTTATTGAATTTAGGTTATTGAATGATTAAGTATCGATTGATTGATTATTTAATGGTTCAAAAATTTTGAGGTGTTACACCCTAGGTGAAGGTCCTTTGAGGAAAGCACGCAACATAAGAAGCCATATTGGAAACCGAAGCCTTGATATGGCAGAGATACCCTCACTGGCTTGCAAATTAAGGTACTATACAAAATAACTTCAAGGACAAATTTTCCTTAAGGGTGGGAGGATGAAATATCCTAGTTAAAAGAAAAAATTATGAATTAATTTTAATTACTAGTCAATTATTAAAAATTTGCACGGCTTCGTGGCAGCCATAAAGATCAAAGGAGTGGTATAAAGTCTGTGGAACGGTATAAAGTCGATGAAATATTCTAGTTTCTCTATCCACCTGAGAGGAACAAAAATGCATCATGACCTTAAAGAGCATTTCTGGTGGAGCGGTGAAAGTCGGATATAGCGGAATTTGTATCCCATTGTTTAGTTTGTCAGAAAGTAAAGATGGAGCATCAGAAGCCTAATGGACTGCTTCAGCCACTTGAGATTTTGCAGTGGAAGTGGGAACATGTAACAACCGATTTTGTGGGAGGCTTACCGAGAACAGTCAAGGGTTTTGACACTATTTGGTTTATCGTTGATAGGTTGACTAAGGCTACGCATTTCATTTTGATCAGAGCAATAGCACCCTTATCTGAGTTAGTTCGATTATACATTGATGAGATTGTGAGGTTGCATGGTGTATCTATTGTGTCCGATCGAGATCCGCATTTCACTTCAAAATTTTAGAGGAGCTTTCAAAATTCTATGGGCACTGAACTTCGTTTCGGCACGACTTATCATCCGCAGACAGACAGACAGTCCGAACGTACCATTCAGACGCTAAAGGATATGTAGAGAGCTTGTGTTCTAGACCTTGGTTGTATTTGGCATAGTCGTTTGCCTTTGGTTGAATTTGCATATAATAACAGTTATCAGGGGAGTATTTAGATGGCACCGTTTGAGGCATTGTACGGGCGGAGGTGTAGGACACCACTATGTTGGGATGATGTAGGAGAGAGACGATTATTGGGACCGAAATTGGTGCAGTTGACTACCCAAAAGGTTGATTTGATTCGGGAACGTCTCAAAGTGGCTCAAGACCGACATCGTAGTTACACGTCCCACCGTCGTCGTGAACTCGAATTTGAAGTGGGTGATCACGTATTTTTGAGGTTTTGGAAAGGATCGGTCTGGTGGCTTATAGAGTGGCGTTGCCGCCAGAAGTTTCGCATGTTCATAACATTTTTTATGTTTCAATTCTAAGGAAGTATGTTTACGATCCGACGCATATTGTGCCGTACAAGCCTTTGTCAGTTCGGGAGGACCTTTCCAACGAAGAGCAACCAATTGAGATTCTAGACCGTCGCGACCAAGTGTTAAGGACGAAAGTCATTCAATTAGTTAAGATTTTGTGGCGGAATCACGAAATAGAAGAAGCCACTTGGGAGCTTGAAGATGCTATGCACGAAAGGCACCCTCAGCTTTTTGACTCTTAAGGTACATTTTTAAATTCCGAGGACGGAATTTTTTTGAGGGGAGAATGTAATATCCCAAAAATTTTCTTTTTCTATGTAAAATTAGTATTTTTGAACAAATAAGGTGTGGTCTTTTGTTAAAATTAAGAAAAATGGTTTGAGATTGGTTCTGAAATTTTCGGTCGAATGAAAGTGGTTTCATTCGAATCCAAACTATTTGATTTTAAAGTTTTGGAGTCTGAAGGATTCGGTCGAAGGAAAATGGTTTTTCTTTGAAGGAAAATTGTTCTGCTTTGAATGAAAGTGGTTTCATTCAAATCAAAACTATTAGACTTTTTGAAGTTTTGGAATCTGAAGTTTTCGGTCGAATTAAAAGTTTTAACTTGACCAAAAATGAGTTTTCGGTCGAATGCAAAAAAAAAATCAAGTCAAATTAAAAGTTTTAATTCTACCGAAAACTTATTTTTTGTCGAATTGAAAAAAAAATTGAACCATTTTCACCTCTGTTGGAATTGGTCGAATGAAAACTATTTTCGGCCGAATGAAAACTTAAAAGTTTTGTCCCATATAAATAGTTCTCTTATTTCCTCTCTAGCCTTTTTGGGTTCTCTACTTCTACTTCCTTTGCGCCCATGCGAGAGAGAGAGAGAGAGAGAGAGAGAGAGAGAGAGAGAGAGGCTTGGAAAGTTTGGAGGTTCTATAGTGGAGCTTAAGGAGTGTATTTCTCAAAGGCTTGGCTAAGGTAAGGGTTTTGAAATTCAAATCAGCGATGGATCAATCGCTGATGTAAGTCCTTAGTTTCTTTTTGAAATCCGAATTTCTTCGAATTGAGTTAAGTGATTCTTCTTCTCCCCTTTGCTTTGAGCTTCACTATGAATAACTTGTTCTCAATGCTACGACTTGTGAGGTTTATTTTTGGCCGAATTCGTTGACCTTAGAATGTGTGATATTGATATCGTTCGTTTTAAAGATTGTCTTTATTTCGTTAACTCCGTATAATGTTTGACATGTCCGATATTGATTGTGTTAAATTGGAATCTTTGTTTTGATAACTCTTTGAGCCATGTCACAGTGTATGTGACTTATGTCTGACTTACCCACGTGGATTGAAACGTGGGCTAGCTCAAGGGAGTTGAGCTAGAGATCGCGATCTTACTTTCTGAACTGGTCTCATATGTCAGTATTGACGTATGTGACCACTTTCTGAATGGCTCTCTAGTGTCCGTCTCCGTACTCAGTTACATTTTGACATTCAAAATCTGGTTTGATGTTCGTTTTATTTGAACTTTTATGCTTCCGAAATTTCGTTTCTCAGACATTTTGTTTCTGTTTGATTGGTCCTTGAGCGACTTTACTGGGCATTTGACTCATTCCGTTATTGTTTCTCCTTTCAGGTGATCAGTAGGTGGGACTTTGGGATCGAAGGGCTAACTATTTGATCAAGAGTTAGCTACCTTTGTTTCAGAGTTAGTACTAATATTTTGAGTGTAATGTTGAGACAGATTGTTATCATTTAGGTTTTATTTTGGAGAAACTCGTGTCGGAGAATTTGAATTGTACGAAGGCTTGGGGCCACTGTGTTAGATATTAATGTATTTTTGGGAATTATTAATGTGTGCTCTGATTTGCCATTTTGGAGTCTTCTGATAATTATAGGAATTTATCTGATATCTGTTTATCTGGCATTAATGCACCAAAAATAAATCCAGGGCGTTATATTTGCCGGTCTTCTTCTTTGGCTAACTGTTTTAGTAACCCACCACTTAGCCTACCGCCTTAGCTATGAGGGCGTTCTCAAAGGACTTTTTAGTCCACCAATTGGCTTAGATTTCTTAAGAAGATGTTTTGAGCTATGTTTGGTTTTTTGTTGGTGCATTACTTCTCAGGGTATGGTTTGGAAATTTTTATCAAAGTCTAGGATATGTCTTGGGAATTTTTCACACCCTGTGGCAAGTTAAGTAAAAACACATAATTAAGCATTGGGAATCGTAGAAAATGAGAAAATAGTGTTAGTATTGCTTTCAACAAAAGAGAAATGCTATAATTGGTGCACTTCTAAGGACTAGGATAGATGTGTTTGAATGGACTAGCCGTAGTAAAAAGTTACAAACTAATAAGTGGGAAAGGTAGGAATCAACATTTTTTCTTGAGCTATAAGTTAATTATATGACACGAGAATTAATATATTTCTAGTTCATTATTTAGATTTTGTAGAAGACAACTAAGATAGGGCTGAAAGGAAATATTCGAATTTGGTTAGCGACTCGTGTAAGTACATTCTGCCATATCCCAGCTTATTACCATATTTTCAATTATAATATGTACAAACATGTATATTCATACTAGCTAGACATTTTGAAGCCTTTAACGATAAATGACTGGTTCTGTTTTAAATTACTAATAAGAAATGAAATTGTACTGCCATGAAACATTTACGATTTAACTTATTGTGAACCTTGTTTATCGTACTGGATGAAACTTTCTCTAATGGTAAGTGTGCCCCGCATCTAATGGTGAAAGGTTGGATTGTGGGTCCTTGTCAGCTGGGCAGAATGTTGACACGTAGTTTTTTCGCTAGTGGTCGCCCCTTCTTCCACAATAATGATCATCTCGAGCTGGGATTTGGGGTCCAAGTCAATGGGACCAAACGTTGTTTGCTGCATACCAGTTGAGTAAGTATTAGCCTAAAATAGTTAGGCTATTCTGCAGAACTATTTCAACTAAACATTAAATGTATCTTGAAACCATTGTTTTTTAGTAAGTATGTAGTTTTTGAGTTTGACTCATTGTTTGAGCTGAAAATCCATGGCATGCTTATGAATCTTGAAACATACTTTGCCATATGGTAACTGTGCTTGCTGAGCTCTATCTCACTCCTAACTTTTTAGGAGATTACCTAGACGGGCTTAGTGCTAAGAAGGATCTTGAGGTTGAGGCTAGGTAAGATGATCGTTAGAAGATTTGAATCTTTGTAGTACTTTAATGTCCCTATGGAATCATGAATCTTAATCTTTGGTTTCTAAGGTTGTAATAAGTTTATGTAACTGCAAAATCGTAGTCTGGTCTTCAATCACGTGGTTTGAATGATAAGTTGTTAAGTGACGCTGTGACATTGTTTATCCCGACTCTTAGAAGCCTTATTAATAGTGTAAATTTAGTAAGTTTCAACAATTGTATGCACATGTTACAGTAAGGCCTGATAGAGCCCTTGGTAAGATCTCAATGGGCCTATGGCCATTCATGGACCTAATTCATGGGCCCAATCGTAGGTTTGGGTCGTGATAGATTACTTCACGAAGTTGGTAGAAGCCGCATCATATGCCATGTTGAATGCTAAAAAGGTAGCGCATTTTATCGAAACCAACATAATCTATGGATATGGTGTTCCACTTGATTTGATCTCTGACAATAGATTACGTTTCAAAATAGAGGTCATAAAAGTGATCGAAGAGTATGGCATCGTCTGAACCAATCTTCACAATATCGTCCAAAGCCTAATGGGATTGTAGAAGTTGCCAGCAAGAATATTAAGATTATCCCTAATTGGATGACGGACTCTTGTCGTAGTTGGCCTGAAAAACATCCATATGCCATCTAGAGCTATAGAACATCAGTGTGGACATCCACCGGTGCCACATCATACTCTTTGGTTTACGGCATGGAAGCAGTCCTACCAGTAGTATTAGAGGTAGCGTCTCTCAAAGTGCTATTTTGAAATCAAATAGCTAAGGAAGATGGGGTGCGGCATCATTTTGAAGAATTAGCATTGGCATATGAGAAGAGATTAAAGGCTTTTTGCCATATCCACTGTTATCGTAAGCAAATTGCTCGAGCATTCAACAAGGGAGTAAAAGAATGTGGTTTGAAAGAAGGAGATTAGGTTCTAAAAGAGAATATCAGACAAACCTGGAAATCATAAGGGAAGTTCGAGCCTAACTTGTCGGGACCCTCTATGATCAAGCAAATCATGATAGGACGTGTAGTCCAATTAGATGATTCAGATGGCATTGAATTGCCACAACTAGTCAATTTAGATCGGTCAAAGAAATACTATGTCTGAAAATAGACCTGTAAATGAACAACGAATGCGTTAATCCTCCTTTAAAACACTACTCAACACACATTTTGGTGTAACACTTTAGATAGAGGTACATAGGTGGCCTATAAAGATGCCTCGGGTGTGGTCAAATTCAATCAAAAAATTTTATTCTACTGGCCTAGATTGTGACTACATTTTTGGTAAAAGGAACAAAAATCCCATAAGGTCAAAAATCCTACAAAGGGCAAACTAAACAAAAGTGACGAAAAACAAAATAATAATAATCCTAATAATAAAATATAGCCTGCTAGGTTGAAAATCATGTAAAGAGTGGCCTAGGCAAAAGTTAGGGCAAAAGAATATATATAAATAAAAAATACTTCTAAGTCCTATCAGCAACCAAAGAGTGCTCTATCTATCATTATGTGGTCATGTTCCTCTTTTCATTCCCAAAGGAGAATGGTTATCCACATCCAAAAGAATAGTCAAACCAAATTTCTGCTTCTCTCTCCTTCAAAAGCAAACCTCTCCAGTGCAAAATCCCACTCCTTCTAATTTCTTGCCTTAGTCACCAAATTGCCCACCGTCTTTTTAATATTTACCCTCTCTACTCGTCGTTGATCAAATGTGCCTTCAAAATAGGCATCTATGCATCTTGAAGACCTTGTATGGCCTTAGCAGTCAGCCATTTTCCTTATGATTATCCTCATTAGCTGGTAGAGACCGACTGATCTGACGTCCATTTGAATGTAATGTCATCAGAATGTCATCAGCATCGATTTTGCCTTCATTCATCCAAGAATCAATCCAAGATTTTCGAATATCCATGTGACTGTAGTCTCCTCTTTAGTCTAAGGTCGATGATAGCTGTGAACCGTACTTTGTGATGATTTGTAAGAGTCTTGGAAGTCAATAGGCTTCTTTAGCCTTCTCGAGAGATTTGATTTCCCAGTTGCTGGGAAAGTCCCAGTCCAATTCAGCTGGCACTATGTTCTCGATAGCCAAAACTAATACTAAAATATGAGGCCACAACCAATTGATATAAGGATCCAACAGTAATGAAGGATCAGAGGTTATACAATTACTATTCATCCTAGCATCTATGGAACGATTTTGGTGTGGATGAGTCTCATACCCTTGAGAAATAGTCCAAACCGGAGAAGGAGTGAGATCTCACACTGGGAAGATATTGTTGTAAGATACCAATGTAATATGCTCATAACCAGCCTGTCAAGAAAACCGACAGTGAAATAAAATACTAGAAATGTATTCCTATGAGACAGACAGAGTGATATCCGAGGGTCCATAGAATAGGTCCTTGAGTCCTCCATTGATTGCAATACCGAATATCCATGGGTTTCTTGGTATAGAAAAATAAGGTCCAGGCATAAATATCGGAATGACCCTCAAAGAGCAAGGGCATAGAGCAGAAGGAGCAAGGATGATACATTACCTCAGTCGCTATAGCTAGTAATCGCATGTGGTCCAATAGCCACGTAGAGAGAAGCAAGGGGCTACCCCTGAATGCTACACTAGGGTCTCAATTTACTTCAGTAATAGCATTGATGGTCTCCACAACCAATGGCAGAACTAAAGTTCTCCCTTGCAAAGAGACTTGAGACACGAGGTCTGCTAGCCTCACATTAGCAACTCCTAGACCCACAATGGTAAGATTCCTGGCAAGCAGACATAGTGCCAAAGCAGCTACTCGGCCTCTTGAAAACCAAACATAGTGCCAAAGCAGCTACTCGACCTCTTGAAAACCAGACATCGTGCAAAGCAGTTACTTGACCACTGGCATATCGCTTATCATAATTGTTCAATTTATCATAGAGATTCCACCACGAAAGAGAAAAGAATGTGTTCATCGCAAATGAAAGCCTTTGCCTGTTTAGCATTGAGCGCATGAGAGAAAGGTGATCTCCGTCTTGGATGAGGGGAAAGATGATAGGTAGTTCCGTGAGGGTCCATCAAGGTTGCAAATTCTTTAGAAGTAGGGCAAATCTTATCGAGACTAAACCGGAAGACATGATCTTGGGGATCCCAAAATATACAAGCTGGTTGGAAAAATATCCTTGTAAACTATAACTGTATGCAAATTGATGATCAATTTCAAGTGAAAATGCCCATCTAAGTGAAGGAGCTCTACTTTGTTCAAAGAGTTGGCAAAAAATTGAAACTGGATCTCGAAAGCTGTTGGACTGTCTTCATAAGCCATTCGGTTTGACTAGTGAAAATCAAGACCTTTTGCTATTTACAAAAGATGAATCCTGAGTACCCACAGGAAGAAAACCCTAACCTCTATAGAGTTAAGAATTTAAAAAGTTATCATATGAACAAGACGGTTTTTGACAAGCTAGCTAGTTCTCCCTTTTTATATCTTCCTGTAAGGATAGAAATTGCTGACTAACCGTCTGATTTTACCTTAAAAATAAAATATTCTTCCTTATTAACCATCCGGTTTCAACCAACACACGAAATCTTTTACTGATCAACCTGCCAGATTTGTGCCCAAAATACGTTTTTCAAGAGATACCTCCCTTTAAACCGACCGTAGTGTTGGGCAATTTTGAATGGGCTTTGTTTGTTTGCAAGACAAAGTCTATACATGTGCTATGTGTGTGTGCATACGTGAAAATTAAAGTATTATTAATAGAAAGCTTCACCAGTGACTAGTTAATAGAGTGCATGACTAATAAATATAAAGTAGTTTTCAGCAAACAAGCTCCTAGTAAGCTCCTAGTCTAAGATTCCCAAGACTAATCCCTCGGCCTCACTTCTTTCTTCGATTTCTTCAAGCTTGGTTAGACATTTGTAAAGGCTGATGCATCTTCATCCCATTCTTTTTCATAATCCTTGTCCTCGGCTTCATGGGAAAATTCTAGTAGTAGAGGCTCAGACATCACATTCGTGTTTCCCTGTGTCTTATAGAGCACAGTGGTGATACGAATGGATTGACATTGAACTGTGAGGAGGTTGGTGCTTTATTCTTGGTCACACTCTTGATCTTATTCTCCTTCTGTACGGGAAGGAGAGTAACATCAGGTTTATGACTGGGCCTTAGGGCAGCCCAACTCCTTGCCCTTATCTTGTTTCTGCCTCCTTTTTGTGCAGCCGATGTTCCAACGTTGGAGTCTGAAGAGTAGCATCTACATGGTCTGGGGAACTCTCATGTTTTTTAGCATTCGATCTACCACCCCATGGTGGCATCAAAAGGGTAGGCGTGATTGCGTCTGTAGCTTCTCCCACCTACCCATAAACCTTTAGCAGTAAAGGAGAGTCGACACTATGTCTTTTAGGCTATGTATCATGTGCTGAGGATCCTTCAGTAATTTTCTCGAAACCTCTAAATGGAAATAATGTGATTAGAGTTGTAAGGAAAAGACATAAAAAGAAAAGAGTTAAGAGTTAACGTCTTCAGCTGGGCCAGCTCTTCAAGGCCCAACACATCATCATCCCTTTTAGGCTTAGGAATTAGCTCAATCTCATAACCCTTCCCCCTCAGAAAAATGGGCACCGTCCAAGAAGGGAAAGGGATGTCGTCCAGGCTCTCGTCCTCCTTAGCCTTCCCTTTCTTATCTCTTGCCGCCTGGGCATGCTGAATCTTTTTCGCTCACTCAAACATCAAAGGAGGTGCTAGATCTTTTTGAATGAACACCTCATATCTTCAAGGTGTTCAGCCACCTCGAGGAGGATAATGTTGTCATCCTTAGCAAGCTCTAGCGTAGACCCCGATCTAAAGTCCCCATCTTGTACATCTCTACAAGCAGAGTAGCCGCGACCCGAACTTGACATATGAGTGGTGCTAGCACCGGGTGGCCAAAAAGAGCTCCTCTTGGCGTATCCTACTAGCTAAGCCTTGTATCTGGTGAGCTCCAGCTCTTCTGGTATATCTCCTCCCTTGCCATTTTGACAGTGATCCCTAGGAAAAAAGGAAGTCTCAAAGTAGGAAGTAAGCAGTGATGTGAAGTTACCCGGTGCTGAATGAGGTTGTTGAAGCTCTCCCAGTACGCCACCATGGATGCAATTACCCGTTTCTCTTTGATATTCACCTGAACATAGGCGATCTCATCTCATCCTCCTATTCTTCAGTCGGTCATGCTAAATGTGACTCTAGCACCTTGAAAGCTATCTGTGATCCAAAACCAGAATAAATAAGAATATGCTATAAAGTGTATATGGAAGATCAAGAAAGGGTTGAGAGTAGAGACATACCTCCCACACATCACAGGATCCCATGAAGCTCAAAGGCTGACAACTGGATACCGAGCCCATCGAATAATAAAGATGGGCCATACTTAAGGTACCCAGTCGTACTCCCCAATCAGGCCCATATCCTCTAGTGCCCTTAAGCACCGTAACTGAACATAATCATCCCCAAAAAATGTATCTCCAAGCAAATAAAATAGAAAACCTCAGACATATTGGTCCATCGTTGCCTCGTCAACATCCTCCAGAGTCATGCCCCCTCAAAGTAAGACCATAGGGTAGCAAGTAAAATTGAGCAGCCTTTCTAATAAGATGGATCAAACCGTATTAACCGCTCCATAGGGTCGCAGTCTAGATCAAAGTCATAGCCCAAGGAATCGGCCTACCTATCGCCCGAATCTTGGTAATGTTTGTGAGATCGTACGGGGTGATAGTTGCCTCCACGAAAGGCAAGTGAATGGTGTTGGCGGAATCCCACCACGGGTCAACCCCACACTCAAAAGATGCTTTGCACTAGGGATTAAAGCATGTAACCCCTTCAAGAAAAGGTCAAAAACCATATAGGCTAACCTGTCTTCCATAGAATCTAGTACCTTTTTCCATCATTCGCATACCAGATTCGATAAATCCCTACGTATAATGTTTCAGGGGTGGGGTTACATATAATTAAAGCAAGAAAAAAGAGTCTCAATTAACGCCTGATTTTTGAATGTAATGTACAAAGACAAATAGAATATCTTTGTCTGTGTGTGTGTGTGTGTGCACGTGCTCGCACACGCAAAATTTAGAGGCAAAAGATTAATCACATACTTTATCCATGAAAATTGTATTACTAAAATGAGAACCTTAATTCATGAAAATTGCATTACTAAGAATGGAATGATCATCAGTGCAGATTGTTGGCCAGAATCGTAAGAAGCAACCAATTTGAGGGCCTCCCTCATGCCTCTCCTAGTTCTTTGAAACTCGATTACTGTGATGAGATTTATAGGAAGACGGAGAAATTTGTTGGATTTATAGCAAACAAATTGAAGTAGAAAGGGATTAGAATAGGTAGTTCCCTTCTTATTCGAAAGGAAGAATGTTTGGGTTGGATTTAGGGCCTGTTTAAAACCCTAAAATCACAAAGAAAGTACCCCTATTCTGAACAGATAAACTGGATGGTTTTTCCCATTTGTTCTGCCAACTATCTAATCAACTACCCGATTTTCCCCTTTTGTTTTTGTTCTTCCATCCCTCTGATCAATCGGCAAATTCCTCTATTAAATCTTCCAGCTTTCTGACCAATCCACCTGTTCTAAGTCTCTTAATATTCCATGGGAATTTTTTTCAATCTTACGTGCTTATGTGTGTGCATGAAATTTCTTTAACTATTTTCCTTGACAAAATTTTCAGGTGTTTTCCAAGTCCTCTGTATACCTGCTTGCCTGTATCCTTGCATATCATTTTCTAAAGTTTTGGTGAATCCAATGACCATACGAATTTGATGCTCTGTTCAGTGTTGTTGTACGGTGTAAGGCTAGTGAAATATCCCATGCTTTGTTGCTAGAAACAACACTTTCTCTATATCAATTTGACAAGTGATTGATATATTCGACACTCTACAACCAGCTAGCTACCTTTGGACATTGCTGGCTTCAACTTTCAGTGGTATTTTTTAGACTTTCATCTTTCATCCTTGCATCCAAGCAACTAACCGCTTAAGGGCGTTGTTGGCTCCAACTCTTGGATATGAGTCTCGCTTTGATAAAACTGCTCACCACTTGAGCACATTGTTGGTTCTGGCTTCTAGTCAAGTCATCATTTTGATTGTTGACTACTCAACTTGATTTAGTGGCTCTGGTAATGGCAAAAGTTGCCTTCAGTATTTTTATACGACCACTCAAATCGGTTTGGTAGCTCCAGTATCTAGTAATAACTCTCTCTTGTCTGTCCACTATCCAAATGGATTTGGTGGCACCAGTAATAAGCAAGATTTCTTTCTAATATTTAGAAGACCATCCAAATTAATTTAATGGCTCCGGTATCCAGGTATAGGGCCTTGTCTATCGACAATCCAAATCAATTTTGTGGCTCCGAGGCAACAGACACGGCTCATCATCTAATCACTCGTGACGAATCATTATTATTATTATGGAATCAAGCTTTGAGTGATATCTCCACCCTTTCCAAACTATGTTGGTCTTATTCCTCCTCAGGGGGATACATAGGAAGCCCTTTAAAAGTCCAACCTCATATCTGTGTGATTATCCCGAGTCTGTTTAGAGTCCTGCTGTCTTTTTCATATCTTCCCTACAAAAATGTGTTGCTTACTGTGATGTTCGCCCCCATGCAAGCTCCTTCTCCAAGGGGCTCTGTGGACATCCCATTTTAGTAGTCCTTTTATTCATTTCTAGTTATTGGGATTTATTAGTAATTAAAGTTTATTATTATGAGTGAAGGCCTAATAGTACACTAAACTTAACCTATTAAGTCCAGTAGTTAGTCCAGTCCAGTAAGTCTGGTCTAGTTGTCCAGTTTAGCTCAATCTAGTAATTGGGTCCTGTCCAATAGTATTAGTTAAGTCCAGTCCATATTAGAAGATTGTGATTTACATAAATGATTTAGGATTATCTTGAGATTTATCCTTAGTACATGTTATTGATCCTTGATTTATATGAAATGTAGAGATAATTCCCAAATCTGGTACTCCATCTGTTGAATCAAAAATAATTACTGAATTAGGGGAAAATAACGTCCCAAATTTTTAAAAATATATTAAACATTATGTAATGAACCAGCCGATCTTCGACAAACCAACCTACTAATTAACTTTTCTCAGTTTGTGATTTCTATCAAATGTTTTGCTTTATCACGAGATCACAGATTGGGATGGTCATCTTTACCATTCTTGTTGCCTTAGCCTCAATAAAAAGGGTCTTTCAGTTACATTTTAATGGATCAACTTTTTCTCTTGGACAAGCGCATTCTCAAGGTATATTTACAAAGTTTTTTAAATTAGTATAGAGTACGGTAGTCTAGAGTGTTGCCTATCCCGTCAATCTCATTTTGAATTAATAAAATATTTAAAAGACTCTTGCATTCAATTTTTCAATATAGTTCCAATCAAAGGCCAACACGTAGGTCATCACCCATAGGTTCCAGTCAAACTATGATTTTTGGTTTTGATTTTTCCGACCGAAAGCGTATGCTATTTGACCCTTGCTGTCGAATTCAAATGAATAGTAGAGAATTAGAACTAGGGTGAGTTTGATTGCATGTTTATGTGTTATGTTATAAAGGGCCAAAAATCAATAAGAATAAAGAAAGACCGATTAGGGTATGACGAGTATCTAACACCTTCTGAACATATAACCTAGTCCCCGAACCCATCATTTTATTTTCATAGATTAGTTGTCTTTGGTCATTTTAGAGTTTTGTTTATTTTATTTTTTTACGATTTTTCTTGTTTCCCCTTTTGTTCTATAAATTAAGACGTGGACTCCTAATTTTAGACCTTTTTTGGGTTAAGGATTTCTTTAGAGACGGTTCTCTACAGTTTGGTTTACTGTTTAGCCCCGAAACTTAACCTTGCTCACCCCTAATGGCAATAGGTTCACAGTTTTATGTTTTGCACAACCTCGTTGATGTCGTTTGGAGGAATATGGTCCAACATCCTCAATATTGTCAGTTTGTTGATTAGGTGTTGGTGGTAGTGGTGGTTGTCACCTTGAATGGCCATTATTTTCCTGTGAATATTATCTTGATTGACATAAGTTAATTCACAAGTTGCCCAATTGACATAAGTTAATTCACAAGTTTCTTTTCCTATGGGAACAAATCGAGTTATTTTCATTAAACGATCTACTATAACCTGGATAGATGTAAAATTTTTAGTCATTCGTGATAACCCAGAAACGAAATTCATGGTGATACGGCCCCACTTCCACTCGAGATTAGGGAGTGGTAGCAATTGTCCAACTATCTTTATATGATCAACTTTTACCTGTTGAAAAGTCAAACATTTAGATTCAAATTCTGATATATCTCTTCTTCATACCTGAACATCAAAAATTCTTCTGTACATCACGACACATTTATGTTCCAACTAACACAAATTGAGGATAGATATTTTGAATTTCATATTTGTAAACTCTTTCTCCATTGCAACTAAAATCTTTTTTTTTCATTATTTTCCAATTCCTTTTGGATATCAGGCAACTTTCCATCTTGATAGGATGGATCGCCATGCCTTTATATAATCAAGCAGTATAGGTTAGATCTCTATATGGAAAAGACTACTGCTCCCTTCTCTACTTATTCAAACATCATTTCGAGCTTTTTAAATCTTATATAAGAGCTCTTTTATGGTGATCATCAAAGCTAGGTTTTACATCCTCTTCCTACTCAAGGTATATGCCACCATATTTGCCTTTGTCAGATGACATAATATGGATACATCGTATTCCTTAAGGAGTTCTAGCCATCTCTTTGTCGCATAATAAACTCCTATTGCGTGGAAATATAATTTAGGCTCTTATGGTCTCTTTGATCTCACCACTTGTACCATAGAGATAATATCTCTACATTTTAAGGCAAACACATTGCCAATTCTAAGTCATGTGTTGGGTAATTCCTCTCATGGTTTTTCAATTGTCTTGATGCATAAGTAATCATCTTTCCATTTGCATTATAACACACTCTAGTCCATAATGAAATGCATCACTATAAATAGCAAACCCATCAAATCCAGACAGAAATGCAAGAGCTGGTGCAATTACCAGCCTCCCCTTTAACTCTTGGAAAATTGTGCTCACACTTCTTCCTCCAATTAAATTTCACATTCTTTCGGGTTAATTTGTCAATTGTGAGGCAATCTTAGAAAAATCCTTCATGAATGTTCGATAGTATCCGGCTAAGCGTAGGAAGCTATGAATATCAAACATCGATGTTGGATGCTTCCAGTTTGACACTGCTTTTACTTTTATCAGATATAGTGATACACCTTCGCTTGACACAACATGTCCCAAAAATTATGGTTTTTCTAACCAAAACTCACATTTTTTTATTTTGGCATAGGTTGCAGCTAAAAATTGGATTGGGAACCACACTAGAAATAGGCCTGCAAAAGAGAACATGGAGTGACCGTCGGGTGGGGTTCTGAAGGGGGAGCGCTCCGATGCTTAAGTCAGAGATGGCTAACAAGGTAAAACTCTGAGAAGCAATAAGGAGACGGTGTGTATATGTGTCTGAAGTTGTTCCTACCTGGGGGGTTAGACCCCTTTATAATAGTAGTAGGAAGAAGAGCCCTAGTAAGACTGGGCCGTGAACAGATCCAATCAGGATCGTATTAGGACCCTAGAGGATCACATGTCTATCTCCAAAGATAGAGTTAGAGTCCTTTTAGGAATCTATTTGGAGACTAATATAGCAAGTGCCAAGTCAGCAATCACCCAGTGGAAGATTATGTGTCATAACTGCCACGTGTTATCCACAGACTGGAGCCATACTTTTAGTTATATCATAATGCCCCCTGCTTTTGCCAGTGTTTTAATTGAGTGGGTGGAAGCATACTCTGGGATTGTTAAATCCCTATTTTAACAAGCCCAAAGGAAATGACCTGTGGAACCCTGAGTACTCGGACAGGATTCTGCTTAGACAAAATTCTCCTTGGGCAAGCTTAGTCACTCTGCTCAGGCAGAGTGTTGGGACAGGATTCTGCTCGGCCAAACTTGGTCACTCTGCTAGGGCAAAGTGTTCGGATATGATTCTGTTTGGACAGAATTTTGCTCAAGAGAGTGTTAGGACATAATTTTGCTTGACCAAACTTTGTCACTCTACTGGGGCAGAATGTTCGGACAAGATTCTGTTTGAACAGAATATTGTTCGGCCAAGCTTGGTCACTCTGCTCGGGCAGAGTGTTCGGACAGAATTCTACTCGGCCAAACTTGGTCACTCTGCTCGGGCAGAGTGTTCTGATAGGATTCTGTTCAGATAGAATTCTGCTCGGCCAAGCTTGGTCACTCTGCTCCGGCAGAGTGTTCAGACAGAATTCTGTTCTGCCAAGCTTGGTTACTTTACTCGGGCAGAATGTTCAGACAGGATTCTGTTCGGACAGAATTTTGCTCGGCCAAGCTTGGTCGCTCTGCTCAGGAAGAGTGTTTGAACAAGATTCTATTTCGGCAGAGTGTTTGACCAACAGTCTTCTCAGACAGAACGTTGGGTGAACCTTGGTCATTCTATTCAGGCAGAGTGTTTGGCCAACATTCTGCTCTGGCAAAAGGTTGGTTCAAGCTTTGATCACTCTACTGAGGCAGAGTGTTCGGCCAACATTCTGTTCGGACAGAATATTGGTTCAAGTTTTGGGCACTCTGTTCGGGTAGAGTGTTCGGCCAACATTCTGCTCGGATAGAATATTGGGTCAAGCTTGGTCATCCTGCTCTGGCAGAGTGTTTAACCAACATTATGCTCGGACAGTATGTTGGTTCAAGCTTTGGTCACTCTGCTGGGGCAGAATGTTCGGCCAACATTTTGCGCGAACAAAATGTTGGTTCAAACTTTGGGCACTCTGTTCGGGCAGAGTGCTCGGCCGACATTCTGCTTGAACAAAATGTCAGTTCAGTTCCCATGTGTTTTTCGCCATAAATGCTTTGAGGGGGCAATTAAAATTTCCTTACTCTAAAATCATGACACGTAGGGGGGTAATTGTACCGTTGAGGAACCCAAGAGTCGGTTACTCAAAGGTTTGCTTATAAAAGGAGATCTTCACTTCATTTTCACCTCACTCGAATCATTTGGAAGCACTCCTCTCTTCAAGAAGTAAGTCTTTTTTCTCTCTTATTTATGTTCAGCACTTCTATTTTTATAGTTTCAAACTTGTGAGTAGTAGCGAATATGTCCAAGTCTTCAGATAGTTCATCTTCTTCGGAAGAGATTATTAAAAGTAGTTCTTCTTCATCTTCGGGACGTGGTCCAACGTCCCAAAGTGAAGTAGGTACTTCAAATCCCCCACCATCATAGCCTTCAACCTCTTAACCGGCCTTTACCACCTAAGAATGCCTTAGGTGATTTAAAGGAAAAGACGAAAATGTAGAGAATCCCAAACCTTGGTTCTCTACAGATGAAAAATCGAATAAGATGTCCAAAGAAGAGTTGAAAGTGTTGATTCGGGAATATTCCCTTCCTAAAGGTTGGTTTGTTTGAGTTCCAGGGTTACAAGAGCCGGCCAACTACGGAACAAAGTTTGAATTAGGGATTTATGAAGAGCAAGTGAAGTCTAGGTATAGACTCCCTCTTCATCCTTTTGCCATCTTGTTTTTTAAGCATTATCTCAAGGCTCCAAGGCAACTTGTTCCTAATGGTTTGAGAAAGTTGGTTGGACTTATTTACCTGATCAAGACTTCAGGTTACAAAGAAGATCCAACTGATTTTATGAAAGTCTTCTTCGAAATCTACTTTGTTAAAGGAGTTGCCAAATATCCTGATGGTATTACATCCATAGCAGGCGACGACTTCTAAAGGGGGGGGGGGTCTGTAATATCCCAAAATTTTTCTTTTTCTAATGCAAAATTACTAATTTAAATAAATAAGTTTGGGGGTTTTTTTGGTAATATTAAGAAAATGGTTAGGAATGTTTCTGAAATTTTTGGTCGAATGAATCTTGGATTCATTGAATCAAACTGGAAGGGTAGGGATGTTTTGGAGCGACTGAAGGATTTAGTCGAATGAAAAAGGGTTTTGCTTTCCATGAAATTATTTTGTTTCGAATGAAATGCAAGTTTTGAAGAAACAATTTTACAACTGTCGAATTCGGTTGAATGAAAACAAGTTTTAAATAAACCATTTCACAACTATAGGATTCGGTCGAATGAAACATCTTTTTTTCGGTCGAATGAAACCTTAAATTTTGTTCCATATAAATAGTTTTCGTATTTCCTTTCTAGCCTTTCTTTTGTTGGTCTTTGTTTCTTTTTCCTTTACGGTGGAGAGAGAGAAAGGAGAAAGAAGGCTAGGGAAGCTCTTGAGGGTGATGCTTGAAGATTTGTATTCTTAAAAGCTTGATTAAGGCAAGGGTTTACTTTTGAAATCGAAATCAGTGATGGACCAATTGTTTGGGTAAGAGCTTAGTTTTTTTTAAATCTAAATTTGTTCGGACTGGTTTATCTTATTCTTCTTTCCTTTCTGCTTTGGGCCACCTCAGAAGTAATATGTTTCTCAATATCCTTATTCATGAAATTCAATTACGGTTGAATTGTTTGACTTTAAATTTGTCTATATTGATACCATTCGTTTCTGCATTTAATGATTGTTATTACTTTGTGAACTCTGTTTACTGTTCGATTGTTCAGTTATCTGATAGTAATATCTACAGATCTTTGTTTTGGTCTCTAATCCATGTTTTATATGTTAATAGGTAACTCGATGAGCCATGTCACAGTCTATGTGACTTTATTATTTCTTAACTTACTCACGTGGATTGGAATGTGGGCTAGCTCAGCGAGATGAGCTAGAGATCCTGATTTTACTTTTTGAACCTAGTCTCACGTGTTAGTGATGACATATGTGACCTTATTCCGAATGGCTCTCTAGTGTCTATCTCCGTATAAAGATATTTTGGCATTTGGAATTCAGTCTGACATATGTGTTGTGAAAACTTTTGTGCCACTGTAATCTCGTTTCATCAGAATCTTTGCATTCTTTTGATTGGTCATTTGAGCGACCTTACTGAGCATTTGGCTCACTCCCTTATAGGTTTCCTTTCAGGTGATCAGTATGTGGGATTTGATTTGCAGGGCGTGTGACCGAGAGTTAGCTGCCTTATTTCAGAGTTAGTAATGACATTTTCAGATTTATTAATTAAGAAGAGTCGATATTACTTAGGTTTTATTTTGAACTCCGTGTTGGAGAAATTTGGATTGTATATAATCTTTAGGCCACTATGATAGTTATTGATATACTTTTAGGAATTATTAGTACATGCTCTGAATGTCCGTTTGGGAGATTTTTTATATTTAAAGATTTTCTGACTCCGTTTATTCGATATTAATGCTCCGAGAACTTCGGGGCATTAGAAGTTGGTATCAGAGCTTAGGTATGAGATTCTTTAGACTCATACTTATAAGATAAGATTGTGAGATTCGTAGGATGGGTAGATTTAAGTGTAATGTCTTTGTTAGCATCTGATCTTAGTTTTCTCTTGTAGTAATGGCAGCATCGTAATAATAGACGAACATGCAATCAGAACGCGGAGCATCGGAATGTCATAGCGAACGAGAATCTGCCAGATCTTCTGACCCTCTTGGGAAATTAGCAAGCTCAGCTGACTCAACTCCTGGCTAATCAGCAAGTCCAGCTAAATCAACAGAATCAACCCAACCCACAACAGAATCCAAACAGGCATGCTCAGACTTGTAGCTTGTTAAAGCAATTTGATAAAAAGAATGCAGAACCTTTTGGGGGTATCAATGATCCGATTGTGATGGAGAAGTGGATTTCTCGACTTGAAAAGGTGTTTAGGCCTGTGGGTTGCATTGATGAGGAAAAGATAGAACTCACAGTGTATAAGCTAGATGGGGAGGTAGACAACTAGTGGAAAATGATTGAGGATAGTAAGACGGTGGAACAACGCAGGGCGTGACATGGGATCAGTTTAAGGATTTGTTCTTTGACTGCTATTTTCCTAGGAGTGTAAAAGAACAGATGTATCGTGATTTTCTTAATCTGAGGCCAGAGGAGAACGAGATTGTCGTTGAGTATGAGGTAAAGTTTACATGACTATCTTATTATGGTAAGCAGTTGGTGGCTAATGAAAAGGATAGAGTACAGATGTTCACTTGGGGTCTTAAGCCTAGTATTAGGTAGCGCATTGTTCCAGTCCTGATTGAGACCTATGTTCAGTGCGTGGAAATTGCGAAGACTGTTGAATTTGAGGCAAGAGATTTCAGAGAGAGAGGAAAGATGCCAAGGCAGGAAAGAGAGATCGCCTAGAAATATCCCAGTCACACACGGCACAAAATGATAGGAAGCGTAAACAGACATCTTCATCGATTACTGTTGGTTAGAGGGACCAAGGTTAGAGGCAGGGGCAGGCTCAGGGTAATTTGAGTAAGAGTTCTAATCAGAATTTTGTTCAAAGGCCTCTGTCTGCAGGTTCTGATCCTAATTGTCAGAGGTACAATAAGTGACATGGCGGTCAAAGTTGCCATTGGGATAAAGGAGCGTGTTTCAGGTGTGGCCAAAAAGGTCACTATATCAGAGATTGTCCTATTTCTACATCAGGGCAATGTGGCCCATAAGGTTTGGTTGCATGAAGTACAACTTCGGGCCCTGGATAGAATACAAGTCAGTCCGCCAGAGGGCAAAAGCCTATGGTTACCGATAGGGTGTTCAACATGGCTGCAAAGGATGCATCGAGTTTAAAGGATGTGGTGGCAGGTACGATTCAGATTAACTCAATTGATGCCCATGTATTGTTTGACTCTAGTGCCACACACTCATTTATCTCTCTTTTGTTTACACATAGCCTCAGGGTTAAATCCCTGTTTCTTGACTATGAATTGTCAGTTGGTACTCCAGTTAGAGATTCTATGATAGTTAATTCAATATTGAGGAACTGTAAGATCCGCATATGCGATAGGGACCTTTCTGGGGATCTTATTTCTTTAGATATTTGTGATTTTGATGTAATTTTGATGTAATTTTGTGTATGGATTGGTTGGCAACCTATCATGCTTTAGTTAACTGATTTGAGAAGCGAGTCCATTTTCATTTATCCGATTTGTCTGAGTTTGAGTTTCGGCGTTCAAAACCTAGCGGGTTGTCTATTATTTCATCTATTTTGGCTAGTCGCAAGCTTCGTATGGGGGTGTGAGGGTTACATTGCACACGTCCATGATACTAGTCATGGAGGTTTTGAGATATCAGACGTACCGGTAGTACGCAATTTTCTTGAGGTGTTTCCCTAGGAGTTGTTGGGAAAACCCATCTATCATGAGGTTGAATTCACGATTGGCTTAATTCTTGGTGAGACACCTATTTCTAAGGCTTCGTACCGAATGGCGCCTTCAGAGATGAAATAGTTAAAGGAACAACTTCAATAGCTACTTGATAGGGGGTTTATACGCCCTAGTGTGTCACCTTGGGGTGCCCCTGTCTTGTTTGTTTTAAAGAAGGATGGTACCGTTGAGACTTTGCATTGACTACCGTGAGTTAAATCAGATCACGATCCGTAATAAATATACTTTACCGCGCATAAATGATTTGTTTGACCAACTTCAGGGAGTGAGATTTTTCTCAAAGATAGATTTGCATTCCAGATATTATCAACTAAAAGTCAGGGCAGAAGATGTGCCAAAGACTGCATTTAGGACTCGTTATGGTCATTATGAGTTTTTAGTGATGCCTTTAGGGTTGATAATGCCCCTGCTGCTTTTATGGATCTGATGAACTGTGGTATAGACAGTATCTAGATCAGTTCGTTATTGTTTTCATTGACGACATTTTGGTGTACTCTAAGTTAGAGGAGGAGCATAGTGAGCACCTAAAAATTATTCTACAGACTTTGAAAGATAATAAATTGTATGCTAAGTTTAAGAAATACAAGTTTTGGCTTAAGCAGGTTACATTTCTGGGGCATGTGGTGTCCAAGGATGGAATAGCCGTTGATCCCTCTAAGATTACAGCGGTGATTGACTGGCCGAGACCAAGCATTGTTATTGAAGTGTGAAGCTTTTTGGGATTAGCAGGTTACTACCATCGATATGTAGAAGGTTTTTTTGAAAATAGCTAAGTCTTTAACTCAGTTGACTAAGAAGAACACCTGGTGTGAAGCTAGCTTCCAAGAACTGAAGGAGAGGTTGGTGTGTGCACCGATATGACTTTACCATTTGGTTCCGGAGGTTTTGTAATATATAGTGATGCCTCAAAGAGAGGCTTAGGGTGTGTTTTAATGCAGAATGGTAAGGTGATTGCTTATACTTCTAGACAGCTTGAAACCTATGAACAGAACTATCCCACCCATGATCTTGAGTTAGCGGTTGTGATTTTTGCTTTGATGATATGGAGACATTACTTATTTGGTGAGACCTACGAGATTTACACTGATCATATAAGTCTTAAGTATATTTTCACCTGGAAGGAGCTGAACATGTGACAAAGGCTTTGGTTAGAGCTTTTGAAAATCTATGACTGCACGATCCATTATCACCCTTGTAAGGCGAATATCGTAGCTGACGCGTTCAGTAGGAAGAGCACTCAAAACTTAGGAGCACTGGTCACTTGTCAACCTCAACTGTTGGAGGATATGATGAATTTGGATCTTGAGATTAGATGGCGAGATGGTGGAGAATTCCTGGTAGCATTACGGGTACAGCCTACTTTGATCAGCAGGATCAAGGAAGCCCAAGATGGAGATTCAGGTATAAGCTCACATCAT
The DNA here is from genome assembly GCA_033070095.1 of Escallonia herrerae. Classification (NCBI taxonomy): domain Eukaryota; kingdom Viridiplantae; phylum Streptophyta; class Magnoliopsida; order Escalloniales; family Escalloniaceae; genus Escallonia; species Escallonia herrerae. The sequence goes on along the minus strand of JAVXUP010001065.1, from coordinate 226,631 downwards.
TGAGAATATTAACAATGAAAAGCAATCTGAATTCAGAATTGATGAGCACGGTGTGGTTTGGTTCCGTAATAGACTTTGTGTGCCATGTGATTTATCCTTGAGGAGGGAGTTACTGTCAGAGACTTATAGTTCTAGTTTCTCTATCCACACAGGAGAAACAAAAATGTATCATGACCTTAAGGAGCATTTTTAGCAGAATAGTATGAAGTTAGATATAGCAAAATTTGTCTCCCATTGTTTAGTTTGTCAGAAAGTGAAGACGGAGCATTAGAAGCCTAGCGGACCGCTTCAGCCACTTGAGATTCCACAGTGGAAGTGGGAGCATGTAACAACTAATTTTGTGGGAGGCTTACCAAGGAAAACCAAGGGTTTTGACACTCTTTGGGTCATCATTGATAGGTTAACTAAGACTGCACATTTCTTTTCGATCTGAGCAACAGCACCATGATCAGAGCTAGTTAGATTATAAATTGATGAGGTTGTGAGGTTGCATGGTGTACCGTTATCTATAGTGTCAGATCGAGATCCGCATTTCACTTTAAAATTCTGGAGGAGCATCCAGAATTCTATGGGCACTGACCTACGTTTTAGCACTGCTTATCACCCACTGACTGATGGACAGTCTGAACGTATCTCCTTTTGGCCGCGATGGGTCAAGTCCAATATTCTGATAGGTCAGAGTTTTTGGGAAGTCTCTTGCCCTAGCGATTGTAGCTGGTCTTGGCGTAAGATTCTCATGGTTAGGGATATGATTCATTCCTTCCCTCGGAATATAGGTGGGGATGGTAGTAGGATCTCTCTGTGGTTTGATTGGTGGTATCCAATAGGCCCTATCATTCCTACCCTTTCTGGTAGGATTATTTCTGACTCGGGTCTGGATAGGCGAGCAAGGGTTTCTGCTGTGATCTTTGGCTCATCGTGGTGTTGGCCTGTGTCCAATACCATTGAGCTCATGGAGTTATGCGAGAGTACCCCTAGCTCTTTTCATCCTGCCCTGGATACGCCTGATAGGATCGTTTGGACGGTTAGTGGTTCTGGGGATTTCTCCATTGCGAGTACGTGGGAAGCCCTTCGTCAAAAGCGGCCGTTAGCTAGATGGGCTTGCTTACTGTCATGTAAGTTGCGTGTTCCACGTCATAACTTCATCTTATGGCTGGCCATTAGGGAGAGGTTAAGTACGCAGGATAGGCCTTTTGCTTTTCATGTTATTCCTAGTATGAGCTGTGTTTTCTATCGCATTCCTTTTGAGTCTCATGATCATCTATTTTTTAATTGCCTTTTCACGTTCAGATTATGGTCTATTATTCAAAAGAAATGTAATTTTAACTGGCCTATGTTGAGTTGGCAGGGTATGGTTGATAGAGCTTCCTCTGAATGGCAAGGCCCTGGATTCCCGGCATCTGTTTGTCGGATAGCGTTTGCGGCGTTGGTGTACTATATCTGGCGAGAGTGGAATTCTCGTTCTTTCCAAAATAAGTATACTGATGTGGTTTCTTGTTCTACAGGTCTTGTACAAATCATTCGGTGGAGCTTATTCTCTTGCAGAAAAGTGGCCAATACCCCGACTAACCGATGGTTCCAGGGTGAATGGCAACTCCCCGACTCCATATTCGGCTGATTCTGTCATCTTTTGGTCAGATCGACTTTTGGGTGATCGATTTGTGTACAGACAGACCGATGCAGCTTTAGCATGCTCTATCGCAGTTTTTTTGTGATGCTCTTTCCACCAGGACTTCTAGATTCCACGTAGCTTCTCGTGTGGTCTCTACTAGGTCCTTTGTATTTATTTTGTTGATCTAGCTTCATTGTTATGTATTAACTTTTCTTTTGTGGCCAGTGTGGCATGTTTCTGCCTAGCATATGTTTATGTTCGCTCTTGCTTAGCAAGACTCGCGTTTCATTGTTGTTTTCCTGGGGTATGCCCCTTGTAGATGTTGTACTTTTGTTTCATCGGTTGATATATATTTTTATTTACCGAAAAAAAAACTTTGGGCACGCCGACGGTAGGTGTTTTGATGAGCAATGACAAATCCAAAAGTTGCGTCGTGACGAGCGTGTTGCCAAGAATCATACCCACATGACGAACAAAGTACCAAAGTCACACAAAGAGCATACGGAGCAAACAAAGTACAAAAGGGACTTTGCGCAAAAAGTGAAGAACTGAGGGGGAAGGCCAAGGCCAACGCCCCATGGAAGGCCGAGGCTGACCCCATGGCTTTGGGTGAGGTCGAGGCCTACCCCATGGGGTTGGCCAAGGACTTTGCCTCTTGACCCCGTTATTTCGATTGTGCCGTCGGTTGACATTTTTTGATGAAAAGGTGTTCGGGTGGTCTAGGTGCGATGGTCATGCTACTGTGAGTCACGTTAACATGAAATAAGTTGTCTAAGTTGCGAGCACAAGGCGCGCGCGGAGCAAAAAATGTACGTGACTTGAGCGTGTGCTCGCTGACTGGTTTAATGCGTTGGAAATTTGACCGTTGAATCTGTCGACGTGTTTGCACGAAACGGGACCCCTAGTGGGCCCTTGGGTATGACCAGAATGGGTTTGGAGCCCCTCCGCGGGCGCCGCACGCATAAACGTCGGTCTTCAAAAAAAAGTGTCGGTGTCAAATCTTGAGGAACGGGCGCGATAGTAACGAAAGCGTGGTGGAGCGGAGGCTTCCTTGAAATTTGCAATTTTTTTATATTTTTTTTGCGAAGAAAAAGCGTTAGCGCGAATAAAGTAATAGCGGTATCGAGCGAGAAAAAGCAGAGCGACGAAAAATGGAGTATGTGTATCTGTTTGTGTTGGCGTGAAAAGAGAGGTAGCACGAAAAACAGAATTTATCCGGAAGTGGGTTTCCGCGAAAATTTTTATTAGTGGTAAAATTAATTACGTAAAAGTAATAGCATTAATCGAGACGAAGATAGCACAAAAAATACTTAAGCTAGCGCGAAAATGGGTACGGTTTGAAAAAAGAGTTGTTGGGAGTTTTGGGGGGAAAGTTTGAGATTTAATTTTGAATGAAAAAAGAGGGTGAAGTTTTGGGGGGAAAGTTTAAGACTTTTGGGAGAAGATGGGGGGAAAGTTGTGGGAAGTCTTGCATTTTCAAGACTTAAGAGAAAGAGAGGGAGATCTTACACTTAGAAGAAAAAGGAGAGAAGAGAGGAAAAGAAAGAAGAGAAGAATAAGGAGAAGAGGAAGGCTTGAAGACCCACATGAAATTAAGGACTTCACAAGAGGCCAAGAGGATGTAAGGAGGTAATAGAGGAGGAGCAAGTGGGGGAAGGGGTGGCCAAGGGCCAACCGTGACTGTGGCAGAGGCACATCGTTGGGCTAAGGCCGAGCATGGGGGAAGGAGGGGAAGGGGCATGGTGGAAGGGGGCTTGGGGAAGGAGGGCCAAGGCCACGGATGGCCGAGGCTAACCAAGGCCGCGAGGCTGAGGCCGACCGGGGCCACCCGGCCGAGGCCTAGAGGTGGGAGGGGCTAGTCGTGGGTGATGGGGGGAGGGGGGAAGAGAGAGGGGGAGGAAGGAAGAGGAAAAGGGAAAGAGAAAGAGGGAGGGAAAGAGGGAGAGAGAAGAAAGAAGAAAGAAGGAAGGAGAGGGAAAGGCAGACTGAGGCCGCCGGAGTCGAGGCCAAGGCCGGCAGGGGCATGGTGCGCGCGGTGGTGGCTTGTCCGACGTGAGGGAGGATGTTGGAGGATTGCCAAATAAGACGAGGAAGAAGCAGAGTGCGCGACGTCACGGTGGAGCGAGCGGGCGATCAAAGGCATCGCGTGGCGACATGTTTTGGGATGATGAGGTCGCCTCGGTGGAGATGTCGGGGGTGCCGTTGAGCTTTGATAGTGGAGCGAAGAGCTTTGATCCGGTACCAAATCAAAGCAATGTGTTGTTGACAGCAAAGGGAGCGGTGCCCCGTTGCCCACCGAAGGAGCTATGGCAAGAGCTAAGTCAGCGAGTGGCTGTGGATGTGTTTCTAGGGGGGTGGAGTGCTTCATCGATGGCGGTGAGTCCGATGGTTTTCTCTCCGTATGTCCGCGCGCCGAGTGGGGAGGTTGCCCCGGTGATGTTGAAAGGCCACAACACTATGCCAGTGGGGTGGGATTTTTGGTGTATGTACAGCGTTCGACTTGGGTGGAAAGGTTGGAGGCATTGGGATTGGTGGCTGCGATAGAGGCAACGTTCAAGGTGATTGATCCGGTGAGAGATCTTAAGGGCTTGACATTGTTGCTTTCTTGGTGGAGCTCGCAGACTCATACGTTTATCACGGAGTTTGGGGAGATTGGGCCAACACTTCTTGACGTGATGATGTTGACCGGGTTGCCGATGCACAGGATGGAGGATGCTTGTGCATTGCAGTTGACGGTGTCGGAAAGGTTGATCGTGAAGGGGCTGTAGGGGGTTGCGAGCGAGATAAATAGCCATTGTAAGGGGACGTATAGCGGGTGGATCAAGCACTTTTATGGTACGGCGACCGCACTACCTGGGTAGAAGTCGATATCGGAGAGCAACTTTCGCATGGGTCCTTACTACAATGACGAGAGATATAAGCTAGCGGGTTTCCTCGCCATGTTCTTGTCGAGGTACGCGCTTCGATTGCCTTTGTTTCAACATCTCTTGCATGTTGTGGTTCAATTGCTTTTGTATGGGTTGTAGCTGAGTCTTATACTTAGAAAAAAATTTATGCTTTGAAAAAAAAAAAGGTTAACGTAGTCATACTGCCATGCATCACATTTATTATCTAAATAGGGTTGGGTAGTCGTAATAGATGTTGTATGTTTTATACCTATAGGTTTGTATTGGAGGGTACGCCGGAGGATAGCGTTTCCCCGAGGGTGTTCAAATTGGCTGTCCGGATGGATGGGGGCGGTCGCGTTGGGCTGGCCCCTATTTACTTAGGCTTATTGTACTCGCATCTGGATTAGTTTTCCAATGACGTGCAGAGGTCGTATGGACGCTATCAGGTGGCGACATACGTAGATTGGATGTTTTTACAGCGGTATCTATTCGAGATCTACATGGATTATCGGCCTGGGGGTTTCCTTTGGTACATCCATCACCGAGTAGGACTATAGTGACGTGGCCGGGCAGGTCGGGTGAGGTATCAGCCTGGTACGCAGGTGGCCGAGTATATGCTTGGGCGGGTGGGAAGAAGCCCTGGTGTGAGTTGGCAGACATATTTGACGATCGAGATGAGTGCATTCCTAGTCCGTATACTGACATGCATAGTTCGTATGGTATTCCGCCATGGATTGGTCTGCAAGACAGTATTGTGTGACTACATAGTCGAGATGAGTTGACAGACATGGCAGTGGCCTTACTAGTGGCATATTTTCTGGGGTGGCTTCCCGTATTGACTGATGACGATGGAAAGCTGGCTATTAACCGGTATTACATGGCGAGTTATAACCCCAACCGTCTATCCATGAGTTTCGGTTATGATTTGGAGCCCCCATGTGGCTATGCTAGGCCTTGGCATGTGAGGAAGGCCTTTGGGTATACAATCCTAGAGGAGGCACGAAGGTGGTCAGTACCGACAGAAGAGTGGAGGAGGCCCAGGACATTGTCGACAGGGGTGACGGCAGTCGAATATGCGCGATGGTGGACGCAAGTGCGAGCGACGTGGTCAGAGTGGATGTTGCAGGTGCCGTCTGACAGGAAGCAGGTTGACGTCTTTGCCTGGGATAAAGGACTGGGGCTGATATCGGCACAGATTGTGAGGCAGTCAGGTATGTCGATATTATTTATAGGTGTATCAGATTTGTCAGCGCCATCATGCGCATTGCGGGTGCTGGGTGTCGGTAAGGGTCTCATTTCATCATTGCGAGTGGGTATGATGTAGAGTGCACTACAGGTGGACATGGGTCATCGGCAGGGGGCAGACACAGGCCGAAGAGGCAGCGGGAGGTGCTTGAGGAATCAGACTCTGGGGTTAGTGTTAGTGTTTGTTTTCGTTGCACAGTTGCTGATTATCATGTGAAGTGTCTAAGCTTTTTCTCTTGTTTTTTTTTTTGACAGGGACGTGATGATGAAAAAGATGCCATTGATGTAGAGTCCGACGATATGGCGGGGTATGTCGAGGCCGTCACTGATGATACTAGGGGAATGGATGCTGAGGCAGCTAAGGAGGACTAGGAGATAGATGTTGAGGTGACCGAAGAGGTCGAGGAGATGGATGCCGAGGCGGTCGATGAGTGTGAGCCGATGGATAGTGCAGCCGTTGAGGAGGTCGCGGCGGCGGAGCAAGCAGCAGCCTACATTGTGGAGTCGGTTGAGCTGGCCAGTCGTCCGAGTCCGTCGCCTATCTTAGTTGAGGAGGTGTTCTGTGGCCCGATGGGTCATACGTTCTAGGGGGATGATTGGTGGGCAAGTAGAGAGCCGGATGTTCTGACAGGAACACACGACGGGTCGCGAGCTACATATTGGATGGTTAGAGACTCGTTGTCACGACACGAAGTATCTGGTTCGTCTGTTGTGGAGCCTGTTGTGGATACATTGTCAGGGTCAGGCGTAGATGCGGGTGATGCTCTGTTGGTGATGCATGCTGCTACCGTTGGCGTGCAGTCAGTGGGTGGTGGGGTGACAGGAGCGGGTGATGCTAGTGACGGGTCTTCAGTCAGACAGGTGGATGGTGCACCATGGGAGGGTGTCGGATTGTCTGATTTGGTAGTCTATCGGTTAGAGATGATTAGGGTGACACAGCCGCAGACATTTGCTGGGCCTAGGACCATGCGTGGTGCAGGATTGATGAGGGCGTTGCATACTGCGCTCCTGGATTGGTCGATGACACTTGGTGCGGTGCCAGCCTTAGCTTGGACTTCAGAGGTCATATCTAATTTTATGTTGGAGCTCGAGCCTTTCGTATCTTTTGGCTTCCAGTTGTACTGGTTGGCCGATTATATTAGAGCGAGGGGACAGAGTGCCAAGGCTGTGGCTGGACTGACCGCTATAGGGGCTCAGGAGGTGGTCTGGCAGGGTCGTAGGGGAGTGCTTGATGCAGCATTGACAGATGTGACTTGGGAGGTGGTTGAGATACGGGTTCGGCTTGTCGAGGCAGAGGCTCGATAGACAGAGGCAGAGAGGTGGTGAGCCGAGTGGGATGATAGATGGTCCGACTTACAGAGACATCGACAGGCATTAGAGGCGTACACTTCTGGTAGTTGGAAATTTTGGTCAGGTGCCACCCACTCCGCCAAGAGTTCTTTCACTGTATTCAGATCACATGGATAGTCGGGTGCAAGCCCCTATTGCCTTCGGTTGTCGACGCGTTGGTCCCTATCTGGGAACTGACGCTTGAAGCCAGTGTAGTTGTTGTTACTGCTTTTGTTGGTGCTGTTGTTGTTACGCTGAGTGGTGGGTGTCTACCGAAGCCAATAGTGCATTTTGCGGTCGAGGCTTCCACGGCTTGACAGGACTGACCGTCTCGTAAGTACGGCGGGCTGTTTCCTTGAGGTGTCCCCATGACCTCAACTGTAGGTTCTCGATATGCACCCGGTAGATGTCAGTCACATTTTTTATGCATATGGGCACCAATGTTTCGTCCTTGCTAAAGTCCGTGCACTCAAGGCCTTTGAGATGGAAGCGATGCACGTATTTATTCAAGTCTTCCCCTTGGTTCTGGCGAATTCCAGCAATGTCAACAATAGTCAAGCGTTCGGCCTCGTAATGGAACTTGTCTAAGAACAACTGGACCATGTCGTTCCATGCGTGGATGTACCCGCAGGGATCTGGTGATACCAAGTGTAAGCCAAGCTTGTAAGGGACTTGTGGAATTTCCTCAACTTTAAGTTGTCTCTCGGACCATACTGCTCCAATGAGCCTGCAAATCTTGTCAAGTGCTCACGGGCGTTGCCCTCGCGTTCGTTGAAGGTCACAAAAGCTGGTTGTTTGTACTTTGGGGATAGGGTATGGCGGCAATATCATTGGCATATGGGGCATGGCCTGTCAGGTGGGTAGAGGGATTAGGTGTAGAATTTTGTGATAAGCGGTGGATGAGTGCATCAAAGTCTGACTTGGAGACATAGTTAGGAGACGGGTCATCATGGACGGTCAAAGGGTGGCTGGCTGGCATGGATGTCGCAAGCCCCCGAGCCCCCAGAAGGAGCAACTTGATGGGCAGGTGCAATGAAGGTTGATACATGATAAGGGTTTGTGGTGGGAGTTGTATATGGGCATGGTTGGTTGGGCGAGACATGTCCTTTACTTGGCCGGTGGTTTGACATTATTTGGTTAGGTTCCATCTCAATGGAGTCATGGGTTTCGGATGAACTTCATGTCGGCATGAGCTGAGGGGCCGTGATAGGGTGAATTTGTTACAGTATGGGTCCAAGGTCTGCCTGAGGCCTTCGTGATGGCCTCATAGGATGCAGTGCATCAGTTGCAGGAGGCAAAGATGTCGCAAGTCCTACCGCCAAGGGTCTAGATGATTGAGGCGGCGGTGGTCGCGACACTGGGGCCTGAGTGGAGTCAAGAGCCAACCTAGGTCCGGAAGGTTGGACTTGTGCAAGGGTTTGTTGGGAGGCCATTGCCTGCATGGATTTTTCCATTTTCATGATGACTATCATAAGAGTAGCCTGCCAGTCCTGTAGGTTGGCTATAGCGGGCGTGAACTGTTGGATGGTCGCATTGATTGCAACTTGTATGTCAGGTGCGGTAGCTAGTGGCTGGTCTTGGAGACGCATGGCACTAGTCCCTTCTTATTCACCGAGGTGATCCTCCTCTTGCACGGTGCGGATGAGGCCTTGGCTGGTAGCCCTCGTAACTCTTCGTTGTAGAGGCATGGCGCCTAAGTGTAGCGGACAGACAGACTGCAATACGATGCTCACCTCCCCAGCGGAGTCGCCAAAATGATGCCAAGGAAGATGGGTTCATACCTACGTGGAGGTGCCACAAAGGCTGCAGTCCGTGTCAGCTTCCAAGTGTACAAAATGCGAGACAACAAGGACGGAGTAAGGGCTGAGAGTAAGGCTTCCCAGACAGGCCTTGAGGAGTGGCAGTGCTGCAGAGACGAGGCCAAGACGTACAGGGCTGGCAGTCGATAGTCCAAGTCAAGGTCCGAGTCAGGGTCCAATGTTACGGTCCAAAGTTATGTTTCTCTCACTAGAATACAAGAGCTCCCAAATTCTAGAGTGAGAAAGTGATTTTGTAAGAATGAGCAAAAAGTCCATTTTTGAGTCATAAAGTTCACTATTTATAGGAAACATTGTGCTTATGTCATAAAGTGCCACATGTCATCCCCTGGGCGTAACACATCACCAGGGGGTCCCAAAATACCAGTTCTCCGTTAGACTGTCGGTTCCCAAATTTGCGTTGCCTGCCTCACACAGCGTCGCTCTACCTGTCTGAGAAGCAGCATGATCAGAGTAAGCCCGTTGTCCCAGCCATCGATCCAAGCCCTTACTGAATCCCACGAAGTGCGTCAAGAGACGCGTAGAGAACCTAACAGTGGTGTGGGTTGCCCTTGTAGCCAACTATCAGGCGGACTAGGCGCAATGCCCTCCAAGGACCTACTCCCGTCCCGGAGTGACCCGGGGGTCATTGCCCTGGTGGTGTCGACAATCAATGGTAACTTGAGTGGACATGCTCGCAGCTCAGTGCTCAGAGTCCGTGGCCAGGGGTCCTCGTGCCGGAGCCCCCTGTGACTGTGACGGCGATGGCTTTAAGGTTGTGAGCCCATCCTATGCATTTGATTGTGACGGCGATGGCTATAAGGTTATGTGCCCATCCCGTGGTGGCGATGACTGTAAGGTTGTGAGTCTATCCCGCTGCGTTTGATTGTGACAACGATAGCTATAAGGTTGTGAGCCCATCCCGTGGCGGCGATGACTATAAGGTTGTGAGTCAATCCCGCTGCGAGGGGTCCTCGTGCCGAAGCACTACGAACGGAGCCCCCTGAAAGCATGTAACATGATTGTGGCGCATGGGAACGATGCCAACGGCAGTAGACAATACCTGTTGTCGTGGGCACATGTCATGGAAGTGGCACACGGGCGTGGCGACGAACGTCGCAGAGACAATACCAGGTGCCGGGGCACGTGTTATGAAGGTGGCACGGTGACGAACGTCGTGAAGCTATACTTGGTGCTGGGGGCACTTATCATGCGAATGGTGCACGGGCATGGCGACAAGCGTCGCGGGCAAAACTTGGTGCCGGGGGCACGTATCATAAGAATGGCGCACGGGCGCCGGGACGAACGTCGTTGGGATACACTTGATGCTGGGGCACATGTTATGGAAGTGGTGTACGGGTGCGGCAACGAACGTCGCAGAGATATACTTGGTGTTGGGGCACATGTTATGGAAGTGGCGCATGGGCGCGGCGACAAATGTCACAGAGACAATACTTGGTGCCGAGGCACATGTCATGAGAATAGCGCATAGGCGCAGTGATGAACGTCGTGGGGCAATACTTGGTGCCGGGGGCACGCATCATGAGAATGGCGCAAGGGCACAGCGACGAACGTCGTGGAACAATACTTGGTGCCGGGGGAACGTATCATGATAATGGCGCACGGGCGCGACGACGAACGTCGTGGGGATACACTTGGTGCCGGGGCACGTATCATGAGAATGGCGCACGGGCGTGGCGACGAACATTGCGGAGACGGCGCACGGGCACGCGTCAAGTGTCTCAAAGATGGGATAAGAGTTGAGTGTGCCTGTTATAACAAAATAATGAATGCAACATGTAGTAATGACAAAGTTGGGAGTGATGGTATGGGGTCGTCGACGACTAGTCATTCGGTTGTAGTGCGTGGCTTTGGGTGCCAGGCATCTCGGGAGCGGTGCACGGTCATGGACGACGGATGTCCCGAGGTTGATGTACGAATGTTTATAAATGTCGCGAAGGTGCAAAGACTTGAGAAAACAAGTGCGCTCAGGAGGGGAGGCCATAGGCCAAAAAATGGGGGAAGGCCAAGGCCACCACCCCTGGGGAGGCCGAGGTCGACCCCTTGGGAAGGCTGTGGCCGACCCTAGGGGTGGCCAAGGCCAATGGCCAACTCCCATGAAGGGAGGCCAAGGCCACTCCCCTTTTTGGTGAACTTTGGGCGCGCCAATGATTGGTATTTTGATGAGCAATAATGAATTCGGAAGTTGCGTTATGATGGGTGCGTCAACGCAAGTCGTATCTACGTGACGATCAAGATGTCAAAATCACGTACGAAGCAAAAAAAGTGCAAAAAGGAGTATGCGCGAAGGGGGGAACCCCCGGGGGAAAGTGGCCGAGGCCAACCAGGCTGACCCCCTAGGCCTGGGGAAGGCCGAGACAGACCCTCTGGGGTTGGCCAAGGCCAAATGGCCAACTTCTATTTTTGGAGCCCAAGGCCACTTCCCCTTTTGGCGAACTTCGGGCTCACGACGGTAGGTGTTTTGATGAGCGATGACAAATCTGGAAGTTGCGTCGTGACGAGCGTGTTGCCAAGAATTGTACCCACATGATGAACAAAGCGCCAAAGCCACATAAAGAGCGTACGGAGCGAACAAAGTACAAAAGGGACTTTGCACGAAAAGTGGTGAACCGGGGGGGAAGGCCAAGGCCAACCCCCATGGAAGGCCGAGGCCAACCCCATGGGGTTGGCCAAGGCCTTTGCCTCTTGATCCCGTCATTTTGGTTGTGCCGTCGGTTGACATTTTTTGATGAAAAGGCGTTCGGGTGGTCTTGGTGCGATGGTCGTGCTACCGTGAGTCACGTTAATGTGAAATAAGTTATCTAAGTTGCGCACAAGGCGCGTGGGGAGCAAAAAATGTACGTGACTTGAGCGTGTGCGCGCTAACTGGTTCGATGTGTTGGAAATTTGACAGTTGAATCTGTCGACGTGTTTGTGAGAAGCGGGACCCCTAGTGGGCCCTTGGGTATGACCCGAATGGGTTGGGAACAAGATATAATATCGACCCCTTGGGATTACGTTGTGATTTTGTTGGAAAATATGAATTGAGTATTGACGACTCGAGTCGTCACTCGGGTCATCACAGTTGGTATCAGAGCGACACCTTGGCTTGAATTGCTTAGGTTAGCGTAAGCCAAGATAGGTTCCTTGGCCTTGGGATAATTATGAGCCGAATTTTGAAGTTGTTGATTCAGATTTGAGGTTTGTGAATTTCGCGGACGAAATTCTTTTAATGAGGGAAGAATGTAACACCACAAAATTTTTAGATGTGATCAAAATAATACTCGTTGGTTGAGAGAAAAATGACGATGATGATGATTTTTAGTGACAATTAGGACTTGTGTTGTCGTGCTTGTTGGGTGTCTTCACGCAATCGTGACACCTCGTGCTTATTGGGTGTCTTCACGCAATCGTGACACCTCGTGCTTATTGAGGAGTCAGTGTTGATTACTTCTTTGATTGACACCTCCTGCTACCTATCACCGTTGTGCTTGTGACGTGTCAACATACTATTGCGACACATCATGCTTCAAGCCTATCGTGCTTTGCTTAGACTTGTTGTGCTTGCTAGGTGGCACAACCTTGTCTTGCCACGTCGTGCTTCAAGCCTTGTCGTGCTTTGGTTAGCATTGTCGTGCTTGCTAGGTGGCGTAGCCTTGTCTCGCCACATCGTGTTTCTTTCCACCTCGTGCTCCGTAGAAAGTTTCTATAATTGGCCTTTGATCTTTTCAAATTACTTTAAGTCATCATTGACTTTCATCAGTAGATTGAAACTAAAGAGTGAGAAAAGATGATTAGTCGTGGTTATGAAAAGGGAATCATAGGGCCTGATTGGGAGCAATTGTATCCGTGTGTTCTTCGTGATTTAAGTAAGGGGAATTCCATATCACTATTTTTTTATGTCATGTGGTTATTTATTTCTCAAAGTTCGTTGTACTCCTAAACACTGTTGTTCTGAAAGCTCGCTTAAATGCTTTGTTTTGAATATTGGTAAATATCTTATTTTTTAAATATGTTTATGGGACGTGGCTTTAGTACTTTTGATCAATGACAGTGCTCCAGTGATTTGTCTACGTGCAGATACGTTATGATTATGATACAGTTGAGCTTTGGCGGATCCCTTTAAGGATACCGGAGGCAAGATGCTAAAGTGTTATGTTTGATGTGCAACTTGGATATTGAATTGGTTTACTAATTGTTGGGGGTACTAAGCCACGGTTGCTTTGACGGTTTGGGCATCAAATATTTTGACTGATCCTAAAAATTGTTATCATGTTTGATTCTGATCCTTTGGTGCTATGATTATTCCACTTACTGGGCTACTCGGCTCACCCCCCACCATTTACCTTTCAAATGCAGATGATTATTTTGATGAGCATGTTCAAGCGGGGATGTGAACGGGACTTACAATTTTGGAGTTTAAAAATCTTGGAACTTATTTGTAGGTTTTGTAATCTGACTTGGGATTATTTCTACTTACGTTGAAGATATAATATCAGCCGCTTGGGTCCTGTAACCTGATTGTGATTGCATTGTATTATATATTCAACACAAGTACAAATAATCCCATGTCGGATTACAAGACCTACAAATAAGTTCCAAGATTTCTAAACTCCAAAATTGCAAGTCACGTTCACATCCCCGCTTGAACTTGCTCATCAAAATAATCATCTGCACTGGAAAGGAAAATGGTGGGGGGTGAGCCGGGTAGCCCAGTAAGTGGAATAATCATAGCACCATAAGATCATAATCAAACACGCTAAACAATTCAACATCAGTCAATATATTTGACAATCAAACCGTCAACACAACCGTGGCTTAGTACCCCGAACAATTAGTAAACCAATTCAATATCCAAGTTGCACATCAAAGATACCACTTCAGCATCTTTCTTCCGGTATCCTCAAAGGGATCAGCCAAAGCTCAGCTGTATCATAACATATCATGCACATAGACAAGTCACTGGAGCACTGTCATTGATCAAAAGTACTTAAGCCACGTCCCGCAAACATATTTCAAAAATAAGATATTTACCAATATTCAAAACAAAGCATTTGAGCACGATTTCAGAACAACAGTGATGATTATTTTGATGAGCAAGTTCAAGTGGGGATGTGAATGGGACTTGCAATTTTGGAGTTTACAAATCTTGAAACTTATTTGTGGGTCTTGTAATCTGACTTGGGATTATTTGTACTTGTGTTGAAGATATAATATCAGCTGCTTGGGTCCTGTAATCTAATTAGGATTGCATTGTGATTTATTGAAAAATATGAATTGGGTGATTGACGACGCGAGTCGTCATAGTTGTGGTATCAGAGCGATACCTAGGCTTGAACTGCTTAGGTTAGCGTAAGCCAGGATAGATTCCTTGGCCTTGGGATAATTATGAGCTGAATTTTGAAGTTGTTGATTCAGATTTAAGGTTAGTGAATTTCGCGGACGAAATTCTTTTCAGGAGTGAAGAATGTAATACGCAAAAATTTTAGAGGTGCTTAAAATATTACTTGTTGGTTGAGAGAAAAATGATGATGATGCTGATTTTTAGTGACAGTTAGGATTTACATTGTCGTGCGTGTTGGGTGTCTTCAGGCAATCGTGACACCTCGTGCTTATTGAGGAGTCAGTGTTGACTACTTCTTTGATCGACACCTCCTGCTGTCTATCACCGTGCTTGTGATGCTTGTGACGTGTCAATGTACTAACAAGTCGTGCTTCAAGCCTTGTCGTGCTTTGTTTAGCCTTGTCATGCTTGCTAGGTGGCACAACCATGTCTTGCCACCTCGTGCTTCAAGCCTTGTCGTGCTTTGGTTAGCATCGTCGTGCTTGCTAGGTAGCACGACCTTTTCTTGCCATCTCGTGCTTCGAGCCTTGTCGTGCTTGCTAGGTGGCACAACTGCATCTTGCCACCTCGTGCTTTGAGCCTTGTCGTGCTTGCTAGGTGGCACAACCCTGTCTGGCCACTTCGTACTTAAAGCCTTGTTGTGCTTGACTTTCCACCTCTTCACCTCCACTTGACACCTCTTACTTGCTTCTAATTTGATTTAAAAGACCAATTGACATACTTAAGTTCTCTTACCTCGTTTTTGAGAGAAAAGCGCGAGAAAAGTAACCAAAACCCTCACAAAATCTAGAATTAAGTCTTGTTTTTGAAAGGGAACCTTAAGCAGTTGATTTGGAAAGTTTCTATGAGCTTCAAACAGTGTTTCGAACGTGTTTTGAGGAATATTTTGGAGGTGTTTCAAATCTGAAATTTTGGTTCTTTCATCTCTTCTTTAAGGTAAGATAGTTGAAGCTTTTTTATGGCTTTTAAGGCATGAATATGGATATATGCTATGCTAGCGTAATTCTTTTAGTATGAATTCTTTGTCCAACTTTGGAATACTTGTAAGAGACTTGTGAATAAATGAATCTATTCATGTTTAACATATTGAAGATTATGGAAACGTGAGATAGTTTACGGTACGTGTGAATTATGAAATTATTTTGGACATGTTATAATTAAAGTTAAGTTGCTGAATATAAAGGATTTATATTTCATGTTCGAGATGTTATGAAGATGATGTTATATGATGAAAGTGACTAAATATTTCATAGCTAAGTTTTATAGTGCAAGTAAATGAAGATTACAACAACTACATGTATGAAATGATTTGTTTTCTTGTACATGAGCATGTGTACCCACCCTATCTTGGCTACACCTATAGGCCCACTGGGGGTCCCAATTCTCATGACAAGTCGGCACATTCAACGGTCAACTTTTCAACGCTCACATGCCGGTCAAAGCTTCACATAATCAAGTCATCATGCATTTTCCCTTTGTGAAGCAACCTTGGTGTGCCTTCCCCCTTAAGGGGGTCGGCTACCCAAAGGGGTTGGCCACCCAAGGGGGTCGGCCACCTAGATGGGTTGGCCACCTAGGGGGGTCAGCCACCCAAGGGGGTCGGCCACCTACCTTGACGACCGACGACCGTCGCTCACGGTCTCGCGCTGTAATCGCAACGACCGTCTCTCGCCACCGCGCTCCATTGTCGAGATGACCGTTCGCTAGTCCTCGCGCTGCAGCTCCGTGACTCTCGTCGCCCGCGCGCCATCTCCGTGACCTTTGTCGCCCGCGTCAGTGTGACAGCTCCGCAACTCCTATCGCTCGCGCTCCAACTCCGCGACTCTCGTCGCCCGCGCACCATCTCCGCAACCCGCACGCCATCTCCGCGACTCTTGTCACCCACGCGCCATCTCTGCGACCTTCGTCCCTCGTGTCCGCGCGATAGCTCTGCGACTTCGGTCGCTCGAGCTCTAACTCTGCGACCTATGTCGCCCGAGTTCGCGTGCCAGCTCCATGACTCTCGTCGCCCTTCGTCGCAACCTTCGTCGTTGCGCCCGTGTGCCCCTTCTCATGTTGCGTGCCCCCGATACCAAGTGTTGTCTCCACGACGCTCGTCACTGCGCCCATGTGCCATTCTCATGTTACATGCCCCCGGCACCAAGTATTGTTCCACGACGTTCATCGCTGTGCCCTTGCCCCATTGCACCATTTCCATAGCATGTGCCCCGATACCAAGTGTATCCCGTGATGTTTGTCGTCTACGCCCATGCGCCATTCTCATGATGCGTGCCCCTGGCACCAAGTATGGCTCCGCGATGTTCGTCGCGCCCATGCGCCATTCTCATGACATGTGCCCTGACACCAAGTATTGTCTCCGTGACGTACATCGCCGCCCCCATGCGCCACAATCATGTTACATGCTTCCAGAGGGCTAGCCCTCACTGCGGGATGGGCTCACAACCTTAAAGCCATCACCGGCTCAATCAAACTGCGGGATGGGCTTAGCGCCATCGCTGGCTCAATCAAACTACGGGATGGGCTTAGCGCCATCGCTGCTCAATAGAACTGCAGGATGGGCCTAAAGCCATTGCTGGCTCAATAAAACTGTGGGATGGGCTTAGCGCCATCGTCGGCTCAATAAAACTGTGGGATGGGCTTAGTGCCATCGCCAGCTCAATCAAACTGCGGGATGGTCTTAGCGCCATCGCCGGCTCAATCAAACTGGGGGATGGGCTCACAACCTTAGCACCATCGCCGGCTCAATCAAATTGCGGGATGGGCTCACACCCTTAAAGCCATCGCCAGCTCAATCAAACTGCGGGATGGGCTTAGCTCCATCGCCGGCTCAATCAAACTGCCGGATGGGCTTAGGGCCATCGCCGGCTCAATCAAACTGCGGGATGGGCTGAGCGCCATCGCCAGCTCAATCAAACTGCGGGATGGGCTCACAACCTTAAAGCCATCGTTGACTCAATCAAACTGCGGGATGGGCTCACAACCTTAGGGCCATCACCGACTCAATCAAACTGCGGGATGGCACAAGGGCGCAGTGACGAACGTCGCGGAGCAATGCTTGGTGCCAGTGGCACGCATCATCAGAATGGCGTAAGGGCGCAGCGACGACTGTCGCGGAGCAATACTTGGTGCCAGGGGCACGCATCATCAGAATGGCGCAAGGGCGCAGCGACGACTGTCACGGAGCAATACTTGGTGCCAGGGGCACGCGTCATCAGAATGGCGCAAGGGAGCAACGACTGTCGCGGTGCAATACTTGGTGCTAGGGGCACACATCATTAGAATGGCGCAAGGGCATAGCGATGACTGTCGCCAAGCAATACTTAGTGCCGGGGGCACGCATCATCAGAATGGCGCAAGGGCGCAGTGACGACTGTCGCGGAGCAATACTTGGTGCCGGGGGCAACGACGACTGTCGCAGAGCAATACTTGGTGCCGGGGGCACGTATCATCAGAATGGTTCAAGGGTGCAGCGACGAACGTTACGGAGTAATACTTGGTGCCAGGGGCACGCATCATCAAAATGGCGCAAGCGCGCAGCAATGACTATCGAGGAGCAATACTTGGTGCCAGGGGCACGCATCATTAGAATGGCGAGAGGGCGCAAGGACAACTGTCGCTGAGCAATACTTGGTGCCTGGGGCACGCATCATCAGAATGGCACGAGGGCGCAGCGACGACTGTCGCGGAGCAATACTTGGGCCAGGGGCATGCATCATCAGAATGGCGCAAGGGCGCAGTGACGACTATTGCGGAGCAATACTTGGTGTTGGGGGCACACATCATCAGAATGGCACAAAGGTGCAGCGACGAACATCACGGAGACAACACTTGGTGTTGGGGCACGTATTATAAAAGTGGCGCACTGACGCGGTGACGAACGTCGTGTGACCATTGGTGTTGAGCGCGCATTGTAGAGACCACGATGAGTGATGTCGAGGTTTAAGAGTGACCCTTGCAAGACAAAAGGGTGGCCGACCCCCTACAAGAAGGGCGGCTGACCCCCTTAAGGAAGGGGTGGCCGAGCCCTTACAAGAAGGGGTGGCCGACCCCCTTGAGGAGAAGGGTGGCCGACCCCCTGCAAGAAGGGGTGGCCGACCCCTAATACAAGAAGGGATGGCCGACCCCCTACAAGAGGGGGTGGCCGACCCCCTTGAGGGCTCGAGCCCTTTTTCCAATGGTTTGATTGTGTTGATGTTGCTGCATTGGTGATGCCTGTGGATGCTCGAAAGAAGATGCACTTTGACCGGGTGATGGCGTTGAATAATTGACCGTTGACTGTGTGATGTGTCGCACGAAGTGAGTCCCT
This sequence comes from Escallonia herrerae, assembly GCA_033070095.1. Taxonomy (NCBI): domain Eukaryota; kingdom Viridiplantae; phylum Streptophyta; class Magnoliopsida; order Escalloniales; family Escalloniaceae; genus Escallonia; species Escallonia herrerae. The sequence goes on along the minus strand of JAVXUP010001065.1, from coordinate 208,111 downwards.
TAGCGGGCCCTTGGGGTCTGACGAGGATAGTGTATGAACATAAGCTCCCTGCTTGTGGTGTGCGCGGAGGGGTATCCCGAGCAGGCGCCGCACGCATAAAAGTTGTTGCTTGCGATGCCCGTTGCGCGAAAGGGCGTATTTGCACAAAAAATAGCTCTCTCTCTCTCTCTCTTTTAGTTGACCTTCCCCTATAAATAGTGAAGGGGGGAGGGGAGTTAAAAAATCATTTGCACCTCATTAATCAAGAGAGAGAGAAAAATGAGAGATGGTAACAGAAGGCAAGCAAGTGGCCGAGGGGTCGGCCGGTGATGGGGGTCAGCATAGCCAGGGGGTCGGCGTAGTGGGGAGAGGGAAAGAAGAGACGAAGGGGGAAGGAGGGAGGAAAGGGGAAGTGGATCGGCCTCACTGGGGGTCGGCCAGTCAAGGGGGTCGACTGCACGAGGGGTTGGCCAGCCCAGGGGGTCGGCCTCATTAGGGGAAAGAGGGGGAAGGGAAGGAAGAGAGGAAGGAGGACGGGGAGGGGGGTCGGCCAGCCCAGGGGGTCGGCTGTACGAGGGGTTAGCCAACCAGGGGGGTCGACCGCATGGGGGTCGTCGGGGTCATTGGGTCCGGTCATGCTCGTCGAGCAGATGCCTGTTCTGAGAAAAGTTAAGCAGAAGATGTTCGCGAAGCCGCGGGGTGCGGTGACTAGTGCATCACGACCATCGGGGGTCATGACAACAGAACCTGTGGCTAAGCCACCGACAAATGAGGCCAGAGTTATGCGGGGTGGTGAGATGGCCGTGCCTTTGAGATTTGATGACAGTGGAGAAGGTCGTACGATCTGGATCCAGACAAGATGAACACATTGCTGGGAGTGAAGGGGGTAGTGCCGCAAGTACCTGACTGTGAGCTGTGGAGGGAGCTTGCTATCCTGGTGGCCGATGGAGCTTTTACAGTGTCGTGGATCGGTCCGTCGATGGGAGAGGAGCCACGAGCACCGTCACCATATGTGCGTGCTCTGAGCTGGGAGGAGGCGCCTGTGATGTCATCGAGATACGTGCCGGGGTTGTTGGTGGAGAGGGAAGATATACCGTGGGCACCTATAGTGTTCAAGGGGCATGGCGCGATGCTAACTGGGTAGGACTTCTGGTGTCAGCATATGGTGGAGACGCCGTTGTGGGAGGCGCTATTACAGAGGTTGGGGTTACTGCCGGCGGTGGACATTACAGGGAGGGGTCTGGAGTTATATAGGGATACGCCCGGGATGACCCTACTGCTGTCGAGGTGGAGCACTCAGAGACATACCTTTGTGACTGAGTTCGGAGAGATCGGGCCGACGCTGCTGGACGTGATGATGCTGACTGGTCTATCGATGTATGGAGAATTGGACGCGTGTGTGACGCGGCTCAATGGTGAGGAGCGCTTACTGTAGATGTAGTTGCTGGACATCTTAGCGGAGACAAAGCAGCACCGGAATGAGACATATGGTGGATGGCTCTGACTGTTCTATGGCACGACGTAGGCAAGGTCAGGGTAGAGATTGGGCGCTGCTGCTCACTTTGTGATGGGGCCGTATCATAAGGACGAGCGGTATGAGATGGTGGCCTTCCTGACGATGTTCTTGTCGAGGTGAGAATCACACTTTTCCATAGATTGCATTTGTGCTTGACTTTATTTGATGTTGTGTATAATGTGTTGATGTCTGCTTGCAGGTTGTGTTTGAGGGGACGCCGGAGGATGGCATTTCTCCGAGGGTGATCCCCCTGGCGATACGGATGGCACAAGGGAGACGCGTCGGGCTAGCCCTTGTGTATCTGGGCACCCTGTACTCACGTCTGGATCAGCTGGTCAATGACGCGAAGCGGTCGCATGGGCTGTACCAGGTGACTACGTACGTGGACTGGATGTTCCTACAGAGGTACATGTACGAGTGTCTTCTAGATTATCGTCGGGTAGGATTCCGGTGCCAGCACCTGGTACCAACGATGAGGACGGTGATGCATGGTGGCAGGTCACAAGAGGTGGCAGTGTGGTGTGGCAGATCACGGGGGTTTGCATGGTCGGGCATCAAGAGGCTTGATTGTCCGCTGTCACTGATGATAGACTCTCGCGAGGCATGCCTGGCGTAGCCGTACAGAGATATGCATTCATCGTACGGAGTACCCCTTGGTTGCATGGACAGGAGATGATGAGGGACTTGACCAAGGGGGGTCCATGGCGCCGACGGATGTTATGCTCTTGGTGGCTTATTTTTTGGGTTGGCTTCCGGTGCTGACTGATGATACTGATGATGGCAGGAAGCCTGTGGAGAACCTGTATTTCGTGGCCCGGTATAGCCTAGATTGGTTATCGCTGGCGTTCGGCTATGACTTGGAGCCTCCATGTGGATACCGCGGCCTGTGGAGTGTGACGACTGTATTTGGGTACATGCGGTATGATAGAGTCCGTGAGTGGCCTGCACCGGTGACAGAGTGGAGGCGGTCGGGGACAGCGGTAGCGGGGGCAGTGATCATGGTGTATGCACAGTGGTGGGAGCGATTGTGAGCGAGTTGGGCAGAGTGGTTGGCATAGCCATTGGGTACACATCTTCTGGTGGACGTGTTTGCATGTGACTGTGCACTGAGTTTGAGCTCGGTGATAGCCGCGAGGTAGGCTGGCATGCTGGCGTTAGTGTCAGGGAGTGCTGCCGGGGGCTCTGAGAGAGATCCAAACGAGGAGCTGGACGAGGAGGGCGAAGGGTCTAAGGATGAGGCTCCAGGGGAGGACCGTGGAGAGGAGCCGGCGGTGCCGTCATCACGAGTGCCAGAGGCTGGAAAAGTGCCGCTGTCGGCGCTTCGGGTGAGTATGATGGAGAGTGCTCGTCAGCCGAGTGCAGGCATTTCGGGTTCAAGCCTGGCAGGGTCGAAGAGGCCGCGGGAGGCATCGGACGAGCCAACGGTTGAGGTAAGACTAGCTATTATTATTACATTACATTTTGTCCTTTTGATTAAGTCTTTGTTATCATAATAAAAAGAGTTGACGTACTGATTACTGATGGTCTTTTGACAGGAGTACGAGGAGTAGACGGTGGCGAGAGTCGGTGATATGGGTGTGGCTGTCGAGGCAGAGGAGGTGGTGGCGGTTGAGGTAGATGAGCCAGTTAGCGAGGGTGAGTCAGAGATTCTGACTCAGCCTGTTGTGGAGCGTCAACAGGACGCATCGTCGGGGTCAGCGGTTGAGGCGAGGGCGACATTAATGGCGATGCACTCGATGACCGTCGGTGCACAGGAAACTGGTGGAGTGCGGGAGAGGCCTGTGGCAGTGGGGAGTGGTGCAATTTTTGGTGAAGCGAGTAGGGGATCGTCGAGTGGGCAAGCCGACGTCGTATCATGGGAGAGCCTCCAGTTGCCCGTTGAGATAGTGTCCTGGTTAGAGCTGGTGAAGGCGGCGTACCCGCAGACGTTTGAGGGAGTGACTGTAGAGAATCCAGTGCTGCAGATATGGGTGTATGTAGGGTTCGTAGAGTAGTTACTGCCCTTTGCGAGTATTCCCGTGACGGGTTGGTCGACAGCATTCATTGAGCGTTCACTGAGAGAGTTTGCGCTGTTCACCTCTCTAAGCTTGTAGTTGGATTGGATGGCTGATTTCTTGAGGTCGAGAAGCGAGGGCAGTGCCATGGGGGAGAGGATGGCCTTGGTGCAGATGGAGGAGGTGCTACTCGAGAGGCAGTGCACATGGCTGGAGGTGGAGCGGTCAAAGATTTGCGGAGAGTTGGGCATCATCGACAGGGAGGTGGCAAAGATAGAGAGGCAGCTGACCGAGCTACAGAGATGGCTGAGTGACCTGCAGAGGCGACGTGTTAATGTGGAGGTTCGAGAGGCTGAGCGTCTGAGGCAGCAGGCCGAGCTCAAGGCGGGATGGTTGGTGCTGCAGGATCAGCATCACATGTTGGAGGCGTTTAGCTCTCATCTAGTAGCAGTGCTATTATCAAGCTTTCTATAGGGCTTACAATGGATTGATGTATAAACAGCACCTGATAGTGGCCAAAAAACTTTATATATGTACATATATTTTTCTTGTTGGCATCATGAGCATGGTTGTGTGTTGTCCTATTGTCATTTGTTGTGGGTGCATAGCGCTCTTGTTATTTTGTTACGATTGTCGAATGTCTTATGTCTGATGGTTGTCCATTGGTGTTCACCCCCTTTTTTCTATTGAGGGCAAACAACTCGGATTAAAGCGCTGCTTCATAAAAGAAACTTGTAATAAGCAACAAGAGTTACAAGTCAGGATATGCGTGTATATATAACAAAATGTAGTGTAAGCATTCTAAACTACGCGTGGTAGGTCGTGAGGAACAAGCTGCAACTGGTTACGCATAGTATTTCTTTAGGTAGCGACCGTTGATAGGGGCCGTGAGCCATCTGTCATCTGGGTTGAGCAGGAGGTAGGAGTCGTTGCTTCTAGCCGTATGCACTTCAAGTGGCCCCTCCCAGTTGGGTGTGAATTTAGGGGCTGACAGGTTGGCCCGCATATGCTTGCTTGGAGGCTCAGAGGACAAGGTCGCCCTCCACGAAGGAGTGGGGTTTGACAGTCTTCCCATAGGCTTTGACAAGCTATTCGTGGTGTTTCTTCATTCGGCACATGGTGTTGGCTCTTTTTTCATCTAGGCCTTCAAGGGCCATCATTCTGGTTCCCTCCTCCTTGAGGCCGCTGCTGAGGGCTAGTCGTGCCGAGGTGACTGCGACCTCGGTTGGTACCATACACTCATCCCCGTAGACAAGGGAGAAGGGTGTGGCCTTCGTTGTTGTGTGTCTGGAAGTTCTATAAGCCCAAAGGGCATGGCTCAGCTTTTTGGACCAAGAGCCGCTTGCGTCATGAACCATGCGTGACAAAACTCGCAACAGGGTTTTGTTGGAGGCTTCAGCTTGACCGTTGCCTTGTGGATAGTAAGGGGTTGATGTGGTGTGATTGATGTCGTGCGCTTCCATGAGAGTTAATGAATGGCGTGCTGTGTGTCGGAGATGATGCATCGGGGGGGATGCCGAAATGACAGATGATGTGGTTGCGCAAGAAGTTGGCAATGGCGCCTCTCGTGGCTTTGCGCAGAGGTATGGCCTCGACCCACTTTGTGGAACGCTCCGTTGCGACCATGATCCATATGAGGCCTTTCGACGGCGGATGTATAGGGCCGCCGATAAGGTCAAGAGCCCAAGAGTGAAATGGCCAAGGGGCCACGATCATACGAAGATCGGACGTTGGGGTGTGCATTCTGTCAACATGTCTCTGGCAGGGTTGGCAATACCGGACATGAAAGATGGAGTCAGATTCCATGGTTGGCCAATAGTACCCTAACCTTAGCATTTCTGCGTACAGCTTATGCAATCCCTGATGCTCCCCACAGGCACCATTGTGCACTTCATTAATTACTTCCATGGCCGAGGCACCCTGTAAGCATCGTAGGGTGTGCCTCGAAAACCCTTTGTGAAATAATTTGCCTTCCGTCACAAAATATCTAACCAATTGGTGCTCGACAGATCGTGCTGAGCCGCGATCCGACGGTAGGAGCCCATGAGTTAGGTATTGTACGAAAGGCTTACGCCAGTCACCCTCGATGTTAATGACAAGCGCTTCCGCGCTATCTGGCGCATACAGGAATTCTGAATAATCCCACTATGCATCCGAAGCGTCCTTGGCCATGGAAGACCAAAAGAGGCCCATGCACTGGAGGCGACGGTACAGAGGGGGGCCGTTGAGGCCACAACATTTCTGATGGCCGAGCTGTAGTTTATGCTTTGCTTCCACCGGGGCTAAGCATCTGGCCAGAGTGCCTTCGGGACATCATTTGTATAGGACGTCTCCCAATATCAAGAAATTCGTGAGGGTGGAGGTGGACGCAAGAGATGGCACCCTAAGTTGGTCGACGATTAGCTGCCTCCAATCACCGGCAGTAGTGTCTTTTGGGACTAAATTCAATGTCGTGCATGGTGCGGTCCTTCTGATGATGGTTAGCATTTGCTGTTCACCGTCAAACTCAATCTTTGATGCTATCGTGGCCAAGTTGTCCGCATGTTGGTTGTGGCACCTGTTGTGATGTTCATATTGGACATGGCCAAGTCTTCCCTCTAAGTGTTGTACCAGGGCACGATAAGGCGCCAAAGCTGGCTCTTTGACCGCGAACTCTCCGTCAGCCTGTTTCATTATCAAGTTTGAGTCCCCCTTATGCATAATGATTTAGCCCCCATACTGGTAGCTAGCATGAGGCCGATGACAAGGGCCTCATATTCAGCTTCATTATTGGATACCGGGGATGCAAGCTTGAAGGATAGGGATGTGGTAACACCCTGTGGATTGTAAAGGACTATATCAGCGCCCCCTTACCGGAGGGGAGCTCTATCAGGACATTTGCTAGTGGCTGAGCCGTCAAACTCAAGTGTCCATAATTCATCTATATCGGAGATCAGGGCTGTCTCTTCCCTAGGTAATTGATCTGAGGTCGGTTCATACTATTGTCACGGAAAGAAGGCTAGGAGATCTGCAAGTGCTTGGCTCCGCAGAGCTGTAGAATTTCTAATGGATAGGCCGAACTCGGCCAACAGCAATAACTAGCGGGTAAGTCATCGAGACAAGGCAGGGCGTGTGAGCATGTATCGTAGTGTATCAGCCTTGGTGACAAGCATGATTTGGTGCGACAAGAAGTAGTGCTGAACTTCTGCGAGGCGTAGACCAAGGTGAAGCAATGCTTCTCGAGCTCAGAATAGTTGGCTTCGGGTCCCCTGATTGACCGGCTGAGGTAATAAACTGGTTGCTCCACCCCGTCCACTTCTTAGGCCAACAAGGCCCCCACGGACCTGGGGGTGGAGGTTAGGTAAAGCAAGAGTGGAACACCCCGCTGAGGCACGACCATAGTCTGTGGTGACATGAGGACTGCCTTGATCTGTTCGAATGCTTATTGTTGGGGCGCCCCCCAATTCCACGGTGCACTTTTGTGCGTCAAGTGCCAGAAGGGCGTGATAAGTTCGGCCAGGGTAGGGATGAATCAGCAGAGATAAGAAACCTTGCCGAGGAAGCTCTTCAACTGTTTGGCACTCTTGGGCAGGGGCATTTCTTGGATAGAAGCAACTTTATAAGGGTCAATGTCGATCCCCTGTCGACTGACCAAAAAGTCACAGAATTTGCCGGAGGATACTCCAAAGGCACATTTCAACGGATTCATCTGCATGCTGTATTGTTGACAACGATCGAAGACTACTCGAAGGTTCATGAGATGATCACTTTCCTTATTGGACTTGATGATAAGATCATCGATGTAGTCCTCCACGGTATGGTGTATCATGTCATGTAAGATGGCGGTCATGGCCCGCTGATAAGTAGCACCCCCATTTTTTAGACCGAAGGGCATGACCTTCCAACATAAGTTACCCATTGGAGTCTGAAAGGCTGTCTTGGTACAGTAGTCCGGATTCATTTGAATTTGGTTGTAGCCGGCGAAGCCATCCATGAAGGACAAGGTCTCGTGTCCTGCGGCAGCTTCCGTAAGCATGTCGATATTGGGCAGTGGAAACTCATCTTTGGGGCACGCTTTGTTCAAGTCACGAAAGTCAATACAAACGCGAACTTTGCCGTTCTTCTTTTAGGCAGGGACAACATTAGCCAGCCATATGGGATGAGTAATTGGCTCAATAAAGCCAGCTTGTAGAAGTCGCTGAATCTCTTACTTGATCTTTAATATGAGCTCGGGGCGAAAAGATCGCGGATGTTGTCGGACAGGGCTAAATCCGGTAGCGACGTTGAGATGTTGCTTTACTAAGGCGGGATCCAACCTAGGCATCTCGTTGTAACTCCATGCCAATACATCATGATATTCGCGAAGGAGGGTAACCAATTCCTCTCTTCGGCCTGGGGCAAGTTTTGTGCCAATGTATGTCAGTCGAGGTTCCTCGCCAGGTCAGCCAAGTTAATTTCTTCGAGATCTTTGGCTTGCGGCCGAGGGCCATCTTCATAGCAAGGTGACGCAGCACCCGGGGTAAGCTTGGGGTCTGGCGGGCAATGCTCGACCGCACAGCACCATTCCGTTTCTGTGGTCGGGTCAGGATCGAGGGGGTCAGATGACGAACCACCTGGGACCCCCGTACACCGTCATAACTGGTAGATCACTTTCCCGTCTTTGATGATGCGTCGGAAGGTAGGTTCAGACTTGTGCTTTTTGGACTTGGGGGATGAAGATGGAGAATTGGTCAAGACCGCGAGTGACGGCGCTGGAGCTGATGCTTTGTTCTTGTTGCTTTTTCTTGAATTCGGACTTGGACTTGGGAGGCTTGTTCCCACACAGCTCGTCCCAATCTGGCAATTTGGTGGAATGGATGTGAGTAGCATTCTCATCATCCACGGCGAGCTTAGTGAAGAAGGAGGCCTCGGCGAAGTAAGACTCGGCACATTCGAAGGGTGCCCTGGTTACGGGGATCGTTATTGCTACCTCGTGTCCCACAGGACCGGCCACCAGTTTTACACATTGGTGGTACATTGAGGGGACAACCTTGTTAACATGAATCCAAGGTCGTCCAAGTAGAAGGTGGAAGGAGGACTCACTGTCTATCACATGAAAAATGGTATCACGACGGACAGTTCCGACCATGAGATCGACAGTGATGTGGCCGAGGGTGGACTGGGGCCCTGCCTGAAGCCAGTAATCTTGATGGGGTCACGGATGATCTTCCTTGATGGTATGTCAGCTCGCTGTAAGGTGATGAGAGGCATGATGTTGATTGAGGTGCCGCAGTCTACTAAGGCGCAATGAAAGCTTGTGCTATTAACAGTGCATTCAAGGTATAACGGTCTGTTGTGGTGTTCAATTGGCAGCGAGTCCTCATCCGAGAAAACAAATGCGGTAGAAGGGACATGTCTGAGTTCGGCTTGGGTAGCGAAACATTCAGGACTGAGGCCTGTGGTGACCTCGATCAGACAGTTTGAGAGGTAAGTCCGTGCCGTGAGTGAAAACCCCATTTCATCCAAAAAAGCTTTTGATTTTTGACATATGTCTGACTGAGGACGCTGGCTGAAGAGCGGAAGGTATACAAGGTGTGACCATAGGAGAGATCTCTGTAGGAGCTTCAAGGACTAGAGACTCGACATGGTCAGTAACGGCCATGAGCACCTGATGCCCTTGATTGTTGTTGCCATGGTTAGGGTAAGGGTCCTTATGCACATCGTTGTTCTTTCGTAACTGTAGTTTGCCTGACGCGACCTTTCTTGCAAAGATAGTTCGCAATGCGTTACAGTTTTGGAGAGGATGGCCAAGGGCTTGATGGAAGGGACAGTAGTTGGGCTGGGTTCTTTCTTCATCTGTGATAGGGATCCGCACAGGTGGCAATCTAAAGTTACGGTCATTGACAAGCCATTCTGTCAAGAGTTCTTTCACCGTGTTCAGATCGCATGGAAAGGCAAGGGGAGTTTCCTGTTGTCTTTGTTTGTCAGGGCGTTGGTCTCTATTCGGGAACGGACGCTTGGAGCCAGCGTAGTTGTTGATGTTGTTATGGTAGGTGTTGTTGCTCTTGCGCTGAGTACTAGGTATGTTCGTCGAGGCCAGCAGTGCATTCTGTGGGCAAGGCTTCCACGGTTTGACGGGGCCGACCGTCTCGTAAGTACTTCGCGCCGCTTCCTTGAGGTGCCCCCAAGACTTCAGCTGCAAGTTCTTGATGTGTACCCGGTAGATGCCGTTCATGTTTTTGATGCATATGGGAATCAACGTCGTCTTTACTGAAATCTGTACACTCGAGGCATTTAAGGTGAAAACGGTGCACATATTTGGTTAAGTCTTCACCGGGATTCTGACGTATGCTGGCGATGTCCACTATGGTGACGCGTTTAGCTTCGTAGTGGAATTGGTCCAAGAATAGTTGGGCCATTTCATTCCAAGAATGGACTGTCCCCGCGGGGATCTGATGATACCAAGTGTATGCCAAGCCCGTGAGGGACTTGTGAAACTCCCTTAGCTTTAAACTAGCGCCTGGGCCATACTATTCCAATGAGCTGACGAATCTTGTCAAATGCTCATGGGCGTTGCCTTCAGTCCTGTTAAAGAGTACGAAAGTAGGTTGCTTGTATCTGAGCGGGTATGGTACGGTGGCCATCTCGTTGGCATACGGCATGCGGTCTGTCAGTCGCGCTAATGAGCCGGGTGCAGACTGCTGTGACAGTTGGTGGAGGAGTGCATCAAAGTAGGCCTTGGAGACATAATGAGGGAGTGGCTCCTCCTGGCCAACTAGCGGCTAATGGCTGGCTGAGGCTTCATGAGCCCCCGAGCCCCCCGACGGTGCAACTGGATAAGTTGGGGGAGTAGGAGGATGATACAGGGCAGGTGTTGCCATAGGCACGTGTGCGGCAACATGGGTGGTTGCGTGAGACATGTCCACCAGGCCAGTCATTTGATGTTGCTCTGTTAGGTAGGGGTTAGGCTCCATCTCGATGGATTCATGAGTTTCAGAAGAACTTCTGGCCGGTAGATGCTGAGGTGCAAATACAGGGATGACTTGCTGCAGCACTAGTCCCAGGTTTGACTCCGGTCTGTGTGATGGCATCGCGGGATGCAGCGCGCCAGCTATAGGCAGAGAGGATGCCATGAGCCCCACCGCCAGGGGTCTGGAAGGTCGAGGCGACAGTGGTCGCGACACTGGGGCCTGGGCGACGTCAGGGGACGGCCCAGGTCCTACAGGCTACACCGGTGGAATAACTTACTGTGAGGCCATGGCCTGCATAGATTTTTGCATTTCCTTCATGGCGATCATGATAGTGGCATGCGAGTCTTATATGCTGGCTGTAGTAGGAGTGAACTGCTGAATGGCCGCATTGACTGTAACTTGCACGTCAGACGTAAGATGGCCTTGGGGACCCAGGGCATTAGTCCTCTCTTGTTCACCCAGGTGGTCCTCTTCTTGCACGGGATGGATAAGGCTCTGGCTGGTAGCCCTCGTAACTCGTCGTTGCAAAGGCATGATGCCTAAGTGCAGCAGACTGCAACACGATGCTCACCTTCCCAGTGGAGTCGCCAAAATGTTGATCAGGAAAAGGGGTTCGCTACTACGTGGAGGTGCCACAAATGATGCAGTCTGAGTCAGCTTCCAGGTAGGCAAAGTAGGAGACAAAGGATGGAGTAAGGGCTGAGAGCAAGGCTCCCCAGACAGGTCGCGAGGGCTGGTAGAGGCGCACAGGTAGGGCGACGACGAACAGGGCCAGCGATCGACAGTCCGTTGCGAGGGATGCAGCGTCAAGGGTCAGGTGACAGAAGTCCAAATGTGTTTCTGTCACTAGAATTCCAGAGAGAATAGGATTTTTACAGAGAGAATAGGCAAAGAGAGAGAGAAAGTGAAAATGTCAAATGAGCCCAAGATGCTTGAATAAGCTTCAAAGTCCACTATTTATAGGCAAAAATGTGAATGTGTCATAGGTTGACATGTGTCGTCCCCTGGGAGCGACACACCACCAGGGGGTCCAAAGTACTGATTCTCTGATGGACTACCGGTCCCCAAGTTCATGTTGCCCTGCCCTTGCAACATCTCTTTGCTTGTTTGAGGAGACTGATCATGTCGCGGTAGCATGGTCAGAGTAGCCCATTGCCCCAGCCACCAGTCCAAGCCCTTACTGAATCCCACGAGGTGCGTCAAGAAATGCATAGAGAAGCTGACAGCGGTGAGGGTTGCCCCTGTAGCCAACTGCCAGGCAGACTAGATGCGATGCCCTCTGAGGACCTGCTCCCTTCCTGGAGTGACCTGGGGGTCATTGCCCTAGTGGTGTCGACAATCAACAGTAACATGAGTGGGCATGGTCGTCGTTTGGTGCTTAGAGTCCGTTGCGGGGAAGTCTTCACGTCAGAGCTCCCTGCGAGTGTAATGTTGATGGCTTTAAGATTGTGACGGCGATGGCTTCAAGCTTATGAGCCCATCCCGCTGCGAGGGCCAGAGCCCCCGATGATTAAGCCGACGATGGCTTTAAGGTCGTGAGCCCATCCCGCAGTTTGATTGAGCCGGCGATGGCGCTAAGCCCATCCCATAGTTTGATTGAGCTGGCGATGGCGCTAAGCCCATCCCGTACTTTGATTGAGCCAGCGATGGCAAGAAGCCCATCCCATAGTTTAATTGAGCCGGCGATGGCGCTATGCCCGTGATGGCTCTAACCCATCCCGTAGTTTGATTGAGCCAGCGATGGCACGAAGCCCATCCCGTAGCTTGATTGAGCCGATGATGGCACGAAGCCCATCCCGTAGTTTAATTGAGCGGGCGATGGCACTAAGCCCGCGATGGTGCGAAGCCCATCCCGTAATTTGATTGAGCCGACGATGGCGCTGAGCCCATCCCGTAGTTTCATTGCGCCTGCGATGACACAAAGCCCATCCCATACTTTGATTGAGCCTGCGATGGCGCGAAGCCCATCCCGTAGTTTGATTGAGCAGGCCGGCTATGGCACAAAGCCGATCCTGTAGTTTGATTGAGCCGGCGATGGCGCTAAGCCCATCCCGTAGTTTGATTGAGCCGGCGATGGCACGAAGCCCATCCCATAGTATGATTGAGCCGGCGATGACGCTAAGCCCGCGATGGCGCTAAGCCCATCCCGTAGTTTGATTGAGCCGGCGATGGCACGAAGCCCATCCCGTAGTTTGATTGAGCTGGCGATGGAGCTAAGCCCATCCTATAGTTTGATTAAGCCGGCGATGGCACGAAGCCCATCCCATAGTTTGATTGAGCAGGCGATGGCACTATGCCCATCCTGTAGTTTGATTGAACTGGAGATTGCACTAAGCCCGCAATGGTGTTAAGCCTATCCTGTAGTTTGATTGAACCGGCAATGGCGTTAAGCCTGCGATGGCGCTAAGCACATCTCGTAGTTAGGGGTCCTCGTGCCGGAGCACTCTAGCGGAACCCCAGGAATGCTGCACACTCCAGAGAGTGGGTCGAAGCATGTTCCACGTCCATGGCAGGGGCGCATGGTGTGGTGAATAAGCGTGATGCCCGGAGGCCTGTAACATGTTGTGGGAGATGGGCACGGCGACGTCTGCTGCGGAGCAATACTTGGTGCCAGGCTCATGTATCATGAGACTGGCGCGAGGGCGCAGCGATGAATGTCGCGGAGATATACCTGGTGCCTGGGGCACGCATGATGAGAATGCATAAGGGTTCATCGATGACTTTCCCCAAGCAATACTTGGTGCCAGGGGCACGCATCATCAGAATGGCACAAGGGCTCAGCGACGGTTGTCGCAGAGTAATACTTGGTGCCGGGGGCACGTATCATTAGAATGGCGCAAGGGCGCAGTGACAAACGTCGCGGAGCAATACTGGTGCCAGGGGCACGCATCATCAGAATGGCGCAAGGGCGCAGCGACGACTATTGTGGAGCAATACTTGGTGCCAGGGGCACGCATCATCAGAATGGCGCAAGGGCGCAGCGACGACTGTTGCGGAGCAATACTTGGTGTCGGGGGCACGCATCATCAGAATGGCGCAAGGGAGCAGCGTCGACTGTCACGGAGCAATACTTGGTGCCTGGGGCACATATCATCAGAATGGTGCAAGGGCGCAGCGACGAACGTCGCGGAGCAATACTTGGTGCCAGGGGCACGCATCATCAGAATGGCGCAAGGGCGCAGCGACGACTGTCGCGAAGCAATACTTGGTGCCGGGGGCACGCATCATAAGAATGGCGTAAGGGAGCAGCGATGAACGTCGCAGAGCAATACTTGGTGCCATGGGCACACATCATCAGAATGGTGTAAGGGCACAATGACGACTGTCGTGGAGACAACACTTTGTGCCAGGGGCGCGCATCATTAGAATGGCACAAGGGCGCAGCGACGAACGTCGCAGAGCAATACTTGGTGCCATGGGCATGCATCATCAGAATGGAGCAAGGGCGCAGCGACGACTTTCGTGGAGCAATACTTGGTGCCGGGGGCACGCATCATCAGAATGGCGCAAGGGCATAGCGACGAACCTCGCGGAGACAACACTTGGTGCCAAGGTACGTGTTATGAAAGTGGCGCACGGACGCGGCGATGAACGTCGTGTGACCATTGTTGTTAAGCGCAATTGTAGAGAGCGTGATGAGTGATGTCGGGGTTTAGGAGTGGCCCTTGCAAGACAAAAGTGTGGCCGACCCCCTATAAGAAAGGGCGGCCGACCCCCTTAAGGAAGGGGTGGCCGACCCCTCGAGGAGAAAGGGTGGCCGAGCCCTTACAAGAAGGGGTGGCCGACCCCCCTAGGAAGGGGTGGCCGACCCCCTTGAGGTGAAGGGTGGCCGACCCCTAATACAAGAAGGGGTGGCTGACCCCCTTAGGAAAGGGGTGGCCGAACCCTTTTTTCAACAGTTCGACTGTGTTGATGTTGCTGCATTGGTGATGCCTATGGATGCTTGAAAGAAGATGCACTTTGACTGGGTGATGGCGTTGAATAATTGATCGTTGATTGGGTGATGTGTCACACGAAGCGGGTCCCTTAGTGGGCCCCGGGGTTCTGACCAGGATAGGGTATGAACAAATGGTTAGAAGTTTTGACCATTATGAAAGTTAGAAGAACCATTAAATGTAGCAGTTCAGGGAGTATGAAAGAAGAACCAATAAATCCAGCAGTTCATGGAGTGTAAAAGTGAAAACTGAATGGTTGCCTTCTCAGTTCTTAAGTTAATATTAACGTCATGGCTATTATTGTGGCATTTTAAAAATTCTTCTAGGGGTAAACTTGTCCTACACACAACTGTCAGTTTTACAAGCAGTATAAATAATAACAAATACACATAGATCCACATTTAATAAATATTATTTATATGTAAAGACGCCCCTTACTTTTACTTTGTAAACTATTATCAACACAATCCTTATTTCAAGCAAATCCCATCAAACATCAATGTTACAGGATCTCGAGGAGTTCAATAATCCTCAATTTTTTTTTCTATTGGTCAATGGTAAGGTAGCATCACATACCAGCATTTGTGCACTATATTTAGTCTAACTACTTTGGTGGGTTGAAAGCAAACATTACTAACCTACAAAATTTTCAAGGAACAAATGCCCAATGGCTAGCCCTAGAGGTGTTAAATGGGTAGGGAGGCCCGCGGGCTTGCCCGGCCCGGCCCTTTTTTAGGCCCGGATTGGCCCTAACCCTTAGGGCTTGGGCTTGGGCCAGGGCCAGGCCTAATTTTTTTAGAAACAGGCCCGGGCCCGACCCGGCCCTCTTTTGGCCCTGACCTAAGAGTTCAACCTAGGGAGATCTGATAATGAAACCTTGGGGCTTAAAGCATTTTCAACAAAGAAATAAGCGAACTGAAGCAGTCATCTGTAGGTCTGTACAAATGATGGTAACTTTTACATTTACTAAATTATTTTAGTTCTGCTTGGTTCTTTTCTCATCTTCATTCCTATTTTTATGCTGAACATTATTATGCTGACAATATATTAAATTCTCTTTTGTGTTCCCGGTGAAAAGAAGCCAACATCTGTTGTTCTACCTTACAGTCACGAAATGGGATTTGTATTGTCAAGGGACAGGAGTACAATTTCCTTACAATCGCGAAATGCTTTGCCAACATCTGTTGTTCTACCTTATGGCTCTTGTTCTCTTAAAGTCCGGTTATTCTTCACTGCTGCAAATACAACCCTTCAAAGGGCCATCACCTGTGATTTTAGAGTCCTTTTTATTAGTTTGCATTATTTTCTTAGGGTCATATTGACATGTTGGCTGTTTGTAGATACAATGGAGTGGGAGATTGCAGAAATGCCATGAGAAATTACGTTTGTTTTCAATTTTATTGATTTGCATAATAAGAAAATGCAAAAAAAAAATAAAAAAAATTGGGCCCGGGCTCGGCCCAAAATGTTGGGCCTAGGGCCTGGGCTTGGACCGGGCCCAGATATCCCCAGATTATGGCCATGCCGGGCCAGTTTGGCAGCCCCTTGGCCCGGCCCTGCCCGTTTTGCTGGAGGCCCGATGGACTTGGGCTGGGCCGGCCCAAGCCCGGCCCATTTGACACCTCTAGCTAGCCCATAAGGGCCTAGAGTTGAACACCTCAACGATAAACCGTCGGAACTTTATGAGTTTAACCATCCCTTAAAGATTTGCAATCTATGAAAATCAATCAGAAGCTGATATTGTCTCTATTATTACCGAAGATATAAAAGATGTCGCTGATACAACTCTTAATTACATAAGATTGAAAGATGGTGAATTCTCTAAAGAAAAAAAAGTGTAAATGTAGCAAAACAAGAAATGTGAGAAGATTGCACCTAAACAATAGTTACAAGCGTGTGCGTTACATGTGCAGTGAGTCATTTCCAATAAAAATTTAGTGAACTCATTATGCATGTTGAACAGATGCCAAAATCGTTTTATTAAAATGAGTTGACCATCTCAGTTGTACCTATGGCATCAAGAATCATGTAGGAATTACTTTCATAAATTTTCGAGTTGTCGGTAATAGCAGAACCACTTTTTATATATGTCACTAAATTTCTTTCATTTGTTTATTGGTTTTCCATTCTCATTCTTTCCCAACTATGTTTCTCTTCTTTGGTTACACTCTTTGAGTTTTATGTCTAAAAATGCCTACTTTAGACACTATTCACCACGCCCCACGCCTAATATGAAAATGATAAACCAACAAGATAGATATATCTTTGTTATAACAATTGTCTGCAAGCAAGTTAATTAATTCATGTTTTACGTTTTCTTGGAAAGACATCATTTTCAATAAACTCAAAGAAATGAAAATAAAGACAGAAAATAGTGACCAAACAGTTAGTAAGTCAATCAATTTTCTAGCAACAACGAGAACAAAAGATGCAGTTGCACAGCTCATATTGCAAAGTTATAGAACTACACTATATAATTTAAGAAGGGTGATAGTGTCTTCAAGTTGAGACTGACATTAGAACCGAAAAATTTGTTCCTTGTACAACTACAAAAGTTTGTCACAAAGGTTTTTAGTGTTATTTTCATAGCGATAATTACAAGATTTAGAAGCCGCACTTAGTTGTTAAAAGGTGTTTGCACGTGTCAAGAATGACCCACCACCACAAGCCCATTACCATAGATCAATCCCATAACTAACCGATCCCTCCCACCCGCACAAACCTACCAATACCACTCAATTTCACCATGCAAACCCACCACCAAAATAGATCCATCAACCAAATTCACCACAAATTGACTTCTATGTGTGTGTGCAGGCGCACGTGTTTGAACCTATGGAAACTCGTGATGGGAAACATAAAAGGGTTATTTTTGGTGTTGTTCGTGATTGGTAGTGTGGACAGCAACCTCTATGGGGCGATGGTGGTGTTGATTTTGGGGCTTGATTTTAAGGTGATAGTAGCAGGGGAATTTTCGTGTTTCTAAAAGCTTTTAGCACCACAATGGATGAGAACATAGCGAAAGGAGGTATGTGCTAAGCTGAATGTAATGGCTTGATTTTCTAGAATGTAAATTTCAAGTAAACAAATGCAGAAAAACTCATAAATATCCAAACGTCCCCAAACTGGTTAATTAGAGAATCAAAAAATAAGTCTCCAAGAAACATCAATAGATACTTCAATGGCTTAAAGTAGTTACATAATCCTAACATACTCCTACACTGAGTTCCAAATAATATCTCAATAAAAATAGTTTCCTATTATTACTATCTCTTAAATAGTCATATTAACTATAAAATTTAACTGCTAGCTCTTAGTCACATAGCTAACCCCGTTATCCAACCCCTTCTATTGATCTACTGAAAGGAAAGCAACAGGAGAGTGATCCAAATTGGCCACTAAGGTAGCTCAATGAACAAACCAAAACGAAGATAAAAATATCTAAGCAAACAAAATTCTAGATAAAAAAATTGGTAACGGAACAGATACGAGGCAGAATTTCAAAATGCAAAACACAAAGGGATGTGAGCACCAAGTCCAGTAAAGATAAACACACGCACTTACCCATAGAGTACAAAGCACACTATATCAATAACAGTATTTGGATTTGATAAAAGGCAGTACCAAGTTGCATGACAAATACAAAAATCATTGCACTAAGTTTTAATTCAAAAATCAGATTAGTAACAAGATCAAATAGCTGGTACCAACGAAAAATACAATGTCAAAGCAACATATTCTCAAAGATAACTGCGTTTCTAGTGGGTCTTAAGGTTTCAATGTGTTCAATATAATACAAAATTAAGTCAGGAATAATTTTCAACAGTTCAGATAACAATGTGATGTTATTCAAAAAGGTTCTAATTCAATAATATTTCTGATAAGTTTGAAATGTGCTAAAAATTTTCAAATCTCAAAATTCAAATATCAAATAAGAATAGAGACAGAACCTAAGAAAGTCATTCAAAGATAAGGTCACACATGCGATCACTGACACGTGAGATGAGGTTCAAAAAATTAGATCATGATATCTATCTCATCCCGCTGAGCTAGCCCACATTCCAATCCATGTGGGTAAATCAGAAACAAAAAAAGTCACATACACTATGACGTAACTCACCAGAATATAGATGCATATATCCAATAAAGCTAACACCACGAAGAGATTGACGTTGCCAAACTAAATTTCGTTCACATGATACTGAACTGGATCGTTTATTCGAGGGCCATTTCAACAAAGATATGTATATTTTGTTGGATTTGATCGGTCCAATCTAATTAGGTGGCCTAACGGGTCATACTAATGTTGACTTATTATTTGACTTGAACATTAATTAATTAAATTAGACTAAATAGCATTATGGGCCTATTTAATTTTAGCATCCAATACACTAATGATTTATTGTGTATAAAAGACTTATAGACCCTAATCTCTTAACTTTGATGGACAGTTGAGATTTGGCAGGCTTTAGGGTTGATCTCACTGCTCTCTATATAAATATCTTTTCTTCTTGGAGGCTAGGGTATCATTATGTTTGGCCACTCTTTTGCCTCTTAGACTAAAGAAAAATACATCAATCTATTCCATCATAAAGAATAGAGAAGAGTAGTGAAGATCAATACCAAAGGGTACGTGTTCGCTTCCGCATCTTGGGTTCTTTCATCATTGAAATAAAGCACTTGGTAATCTATGCTTCCTTCGATTCCGGTGAGTTCGTAACCCTATTGTTCTTATATTTATGTTATTGTAAGATTCTAATGATCTTGATTATAGGGTCAAGATGAATGAATAATCCTAACATGTGGTATCAGAGCCGCGTTAATCGATTGCATAAACATAGAATTCCCTTCAAAATTTTTGAATATCTTGAAGAATTATGCTTAACGTTAAAGTGAAAAAAAGGGCTGCTGTGCTGAAAAAGGGGTGTTGGTTGCCAAAACTATTAGGTAATGAATATGGGCCTGTGGTATTGGCCCAGATTAGATAGGCAGGATATATTTTTTTGGCTGGAAAATTGGGCTTGCGGCATGTTGGCTGGCTTTATGGCTGGTTGTTGTTTTGTCGTGAGGCTTTTGGTTGGCTTTGAATTTTGGGCCAGCAAGATTGGGTCATTTAAAGTAAGTTGTGTGGCCTGTTAATGACCTAGTAGATTGGCCCATGTCTTTGGTGTTTTGTTATTTAGCCAAAAGGCCATGTGGCCTGTTCAGTGGCCCATCAGAAAGATTACGATTTAGGCTTGTTTTGGGCCTGGTTTGTGGCCTGAAGCCATTGGCCCTTGTGGCTAGTGGTTAGTTGTGGGCCGAAGCTGTTGGCCTGTAAAAGGCCTGTTAAGAGCCTGCTATCTACAGCCAAATTGGGCCGTTAAGGGGCTGATTAAAGGGCTTTTTGGCTAGACTTTAGGCCTTCAAAGTGGGCTGAATTTGGCCAATTAAAATTGGGCCTGTAAGTGCTAATTCGGGCTTGTTTTGGCTACTCTAAAAAAAAATAGGCTTGTGTATTTTAATTGGGCCTTACAAAATAAAATTTGTAACGCCGCTATGTTTTAATATTGGTTTATTTAGGGATACTGATAAATATAATATGCCAATATTATTATAATTCCAAGAATTAGTCTGAAATTACGAGATCGTGCCAAAACTTTATGCTTTGCTTGACATGTCTAGACTATGATAATGAACTTGAAATAATTAGTGGTTCTTACTTATTTTGGCAGTAAGCGGCCCAATAGAAGTTTATTGTCTTTTATAAGTTGAGATAATGATAAACCACATCACATTACGCTTATTAATTAAAATATTAATCGGCCCAATGGAAGATTATATTTTAATTTTTAAGCTGAAAGAAACGAAATAATAAGTTGCATTGGTCAAATTATTTTCTGCCCAACGGTAATATAATTTGTACTCATGTTGCTTTTAATGATTTTCAAATTGTTAAGGATGGAAAAACACTTCTATGTTATTAACCGGCCCAACGGAAGGTTATAAGTGATATGTTAATTTTTCCTATTGAGAAAGGTTTTGCGTATTTACCTTTTTCATACAAATAAATTGTTTATCCCTCAATTTATTTTATTATGTTAAATGATGAACTACCTATTTTCATTATATGAATTTTCGATACTAACGTGCATGATTATTGTTGTTATTCCGCGTATAGTCCTGCTGCAATTACTGGCTATCTTTCCTCTGTTGAATCATTAAGCGGCACCAATTTTAGAAAATCAAAAGAGCAGATTAAAATAATCCTTGGAGTTATGGATTTGGATTATGCTTTACGGGTTGACGCGCCTGCTGCCCTTACGGCTGAAAGCTCTACTGAGCAAAAGGCGGCTTATGAAAAGTGGGAGCGTTCCAACTGCATATCCCTAATGATTATAAAAGGCTCCATCACGACTGCTATTCGTGGAGCCATTCTTGACTCGGATAATGCTAAGTTATACCTTGCTCATATTGAAGAACAGTTTCAAGGTTCTTCCAAGGCACATGCTACTACTCTCATCACTAAAATGGTTACGCTCAAGTACAGTGGATCTAACAGTGTTCATGAGCATATTTTATAGATAAATGATATGGCTTCTCAACTAAAGGGTTTGGACATGGAAATCTCTGAAGGTTTCCTCGTGCACTTTATTATGACTTCCCTTTCTGCACAGTTTGGTCCTTTTAAGATCAATTATAACACGCAGAAAGAGAAGTGGAAGATAAGCGAGTTGATTTCCATGTGTGTCCAAGAAGAAAAAAGGCTAAAGTCTGAACAACCTGATAGTGCTCACGTTGCCATAAATGGTCCATCTAAAGGAAAAGGAAAAGGAAAGAAATTCGGCAAAGATAGCATGCAAGGGAAGAAGAGTGCTTCTGTAACCAAGACTAACAAGGCAAGCTCTTCTGGTACACCAAGGGTTAACTTCTAGTCCCAGGTGTCACTTTTGTAAAGATAAAGGGCATATGAGGAAAGAATGTCATAAATTCATAGAGCGGTTGGAAAAGAAAGGTAAATTATCTATTTGCATTTGTTATGAGTCTTATACAATTGATGCTCTTTTAAATACATGGTGGGTTGACACAGGTACAACTGTGCACATAACTAATTCATTGTAGGGATTCCTTTCCATGAAGAAGTTAAACAAAGAGGACCGTAATGTTCTAGTAGGAAATGGAGAGAAAGCTCAAGTTGAAGCTGTAGGAACTCTCCGTTTAGTTTTGGAGAGTGGCTTCAAGGATTTAGTTGATACTGTTTACGTTTCCAGTATGACTAGAAATCTTATTTATGTTTCTAGACTTGACGCTTATGGATATTCGTTTAAGTTTGAGAATAAAGGCTTCTCTCTTTTCCTTTACTCTAGAGTTATTGCTTCTGGTTTGTTGAAGGGAAACCTCTACAAATTACTTTTGAATACTTCTTTTAATGAATCCTTGAAAATAATGAACATGAATGATGTAGTTGCTAAAACTTGTGGTAAGAGAAAAAGAGAGAATGAAAATTCTGCTAAATTGTGGCATGAACGTCTAGGTCACATATCAGGAGGCAGAATGGAACGCCTCATTGAGGATGGAATTCTTCATTCTTTAGATTTCTCTGATTTTGACACATGTATTGAATGTATTAAAGGAAAATTTGTAAAAGGCAATAAACGTGGGGCCACTCGAAGTACGGTACTTTTAAAGCTTATCAACACTGACATTTGTGGACCTTTCCCTACACCGGGTATTGGTGGTCATAGATACTTTATCACCTTTATTGATGACTATTCTCGTTATGGATATGTTTACCTCATTCATGAAAAATTTGACTCACTTGCCATGTTTAAGACTTACAAAGCTGAAGTTGAAAATTAGCTCAACCTAAAGATTAAAGTTGTAAGATCTGACAGAGGCGGAGAATATTATGGAAAATTCTCTGAAACGGGTCATAACCCTTGTCCTTTTGCCTTTGTATTTGAAAGAATGTGGCATCGTTGCTCAGGTACACCCAGCAGAATGGTGTAGCTGAACGGCGAAATCGTACCCTCATGGATATGGTACGAAGTATGATATGCCAAAGCACTCTACCAGAGTTTTTGTGGGTTGAAGCACTTAAAACAACTGTGCATATTCTTAACAAGGTTCCCAGTAAGTCTGTGCCTAAAACACCTTTTGAATTGTGGACACAGAGGAAACCAAGTTTAGAATATTTTCATGTGTGGGGCTATTTAGCTGAAGCAAAAGTCTACAATCAGCATACTAAGAAACTCGATCCCAAGACCATCAGTTGTCATTTTATAGGTTACCCTGAAAGGTCTAAGGGTTTCAGATTTTACTGTCCATGTACCACTAGAATTGTTGAAACTAGGCATGCAATATTTTTTGAAGATGCTGAGTATAGTGGGAGTAGTACACCAAGAATAATAAAACCTTGAGAAAATTCAGGATCATGTTTCTATTCTTGTTATCCAAAAGGTTGGTGCGCCATTACCTCATACATAGGATAACGATGCACCCGAGGTAGTACCTAATGATGTGCCCCCCTATTATGGATCCTGCTCTAGTTTTGGCTAATGAGCAAACTCTTCGAAGGTCTGGAAGAAAGAGACGGACAGCCATCTCTGATGACTATATTGTGTACCTAGATGAGGCTGACTATAATCTAGGCATAAGAAATGATCTTACATCCTTTAAAGAAGCTATTATGAGCGATCGCTCAACTCAATGGCTTGAGGCCATGAAAGATGAGTTAGAGTCGATGAAATAAATGAAGTTTGTGACCTTGTTTACTTGCCTGAAGGGGCCAAAGCTATAGGCTGTAAATGGGTCTATAAAACTAAGCTATCTAAAGGTAATGTCGAAAGATACAAGGCTAGACTCGTCTCTAAAGGTTTCAGTCAAAGGGAGGGGATAGATTATAATGAAACATTTTCTCCTGTGTCGAAAAAGGACTACTTTTGAATAGTCATGGCTTTAGTGGCTCATTATGATTGAGAGCTATCAAATGGATGTAAAGACTGCATTTCTTAATGGTGATTTGCATGAAAATGTCCATATGACGCAACCGGAAGGGTTTATGGTTGAAGGCAAGGAACAAATGAAATGTCTGTTGAAGAAATCCATATACGGATTAAAGCAAGCCTATAGACCATGGTATCTTAAGTTCCATGATATGATTAGTAAATTTGACTTTAAAGAAAATGCAGTGGACCAATGTATATATCTAAAGATCAGTGAGAGTAAGTTTATCATTCTATTTTTGTATGTAGATGATATCTTACTTGCTAGTAGTGATATGCATATGTTACATGAGACCAAAAACTTTATGTGTAAGAATTTTCATATGAAAGATCTTGGAGAGGGCTCTTATGTTATAGGCATTGAGATTCACCGAGATAGGTCTCGTAGATTATTAGGATTGTCCCAAAGAGCCTATATTGATAAGGTTCTGAAAGGTTCAATATCTGTACTTCCACTGTTGCCCCTGTTGTTAAGGGTGAAAAATTTAGTTTGCTACAATGTCCTATGAACCAATTGGAGCAAGACGATATGGAGTGTATTCCCTATGCATCAGCAGTAGGGAGTCTTATGTATGCTCAAGTCTGTACTCGCCCAGATATAGCGTATGTTGTTGGCATGCTTGGACGTTACCAAATAAACCCAGGAGTGGGTCATTGGAAAGTAGCCAAGAAAGTCATGTGCTACTTACAGGGTACCAAGGATTTCATGCTTACCTATAGGAAGTCAGATAACCTTGAGGTTATTGGTTATTCCGATTTCGATTATGCAGGGTGTGTAGATACCCTGAAATCCACATCAGGTTATGTCTTCATGCTCGCAGAAGGAGCTGTTTCATGGAAGAGTGCTAAGCAGTCATTAGTGGCTTCTCACACCATGGAGGCAGAGTTTGTGGAATGTTTTGAGGCTTCGTGTCATGGTGTATGGTTGAAGAACTTCATTACAGGACTTAAAGTGGTTGACACCATTTCGAGACCACTCATATTCTGTGACAATCAGGTTGCTGTTTTCTTTTCCAAGAACAACAAATCCAGTGGTGGAACGAAGCATATTGAGATTAAGTATCTTGTTATGAGGGAAAGAATTCAGAATCAAATAGTGTCTACAGCATATCAGTACGATCGCTGTGTTAGCAGATCCCATGACGAAAGGCTTACCACCCACTCTCTTTTGAGAACATGTTGCTGATGCCAAGGAAAGTGGGTTCGCAGTCGACGTGGAGGTGCCACAAGGAATGCAGTCCGAGTCAGATGCCAAGTGCCCTGATGTGAGACACAGCAAGGGCAGAGGCCAAAGGCTTCCCAGACAGAGCCTGAGGGTGGCAGTTCTGCGAGGGCGATGGTGCAGGGTGAATACTCGATGACAGCCATAGTTTGATGCTTAGGTCCAGAGTCAGGGTCCTGTATGTTTCTCTCTCTAGGATTCTAGAGTGAGAAAGTGAAAGTGTTCTGAAAATATCTAACCCTCCAAATGAATTCTCAATACCTCTATTTATAGAGGTTGATATAATGATGTCATTACGCAACACGTGGCGCTCCCCGGGAGTGACACGTCACCAAAGGGTCTACAGCTGCCGGTGCTCCACGGACTATTGAATAGCATATTCACCCCGCCTGCCCCGCACAGCGTCGCTCTGTCTGTCTGGAAAGACTGGCTCCCACAGCGTTGGTGTGGCCAGAGAATCCCCTTGATCTAGCCTCCAATCCAAGCCCTTACAGAGTCCCATAGGCCTGGCAGTGGTAAGGAACACCCAACGCATAACTGCCAGGCAGATTAGGCGCGATGCCCTTCAAAGACCTGCTCCCGTCTCGGAGTAACCCGGGGGTCATAGTCCATAGGGGTGCCGATGCGAGCCCCCAGTGCCGGAGCACGTAGGAAAGTCACGAAGACACCCTGACAGAGACAGTGTCCCGGAGGAGTCACCTATCCGCTGCGAAGGGTCCTCGTGTCGGAGGACTACGAACGGAGCCCCCGGAATGAAGACGATGATGGCTTTGTGGTAACAAGCCCCTCCCGTGGCGGTGATGACTTTGTGGTAACTAGTCCATCCCGCTACGAGGGGTCCTCGTGCTGGAGCATTACGAACAGAGCCCCCTGTGATTATGACGGTGATGGCTTTGTGGTAACGAGCCCATCCCATGGAGCGATGACTTTGTGGTAACGAGTTCATCCCGCTGCGAGGGGTCCTCGTGCCGGAGCACTACGAACGGAGCAATGAAGACGGAGATGGCTTTATGGTAATGAGCCCATCCCGTGGCGGCGATGACTTTGTGCATCCCGCTGTGAGGGGTCCTCGTGCAAGAGCACTACAAATGAAGCCCCTCGGAATGAAGACGGTGATGGCTTTGTGGTAACGAGCCCATCCCGTGGCCGCGATGACTTTGTGGTAACGAGTCCATCCCGCTGTGAGGGGTCCTCATGCCGGAGCACTACAAACGGAGCCCCCCGAAATGCTGCACACTCTGTAGAGTGGGTCGAAGCATGTTCCACGTCCATGGCAGGGGTGCATGGTGTGGTGAATAAGTGTGAGGCCCAGAGGCCTGTAACATGATTGTGGCGCATGGGCGCGGCGACAACTGTCGCGAGACCATACCTGGTGCCAGGGGCACATGTCATGGAAGTTGGCGCACGGGCGCGGTGAAGTGTGTATGATGCCCGGGGGCACGACATTGTGACAGAGAGCCTTGGGGCAGAGCCGTATCAGTGGAGCGACGCATGGGCATGGCGTAATGAGTAAGGTGCCGGGGGCACATCTGTGTTAGTGGCGATGTGCATGGGCCCGACAGAGTGCGTATGGTGCCGAGGGCACTGTAGTGTGACAGGGAGCCCGGGGGCACATGTCATGGAGATGGTGTAGCGCATAGGCGCGACATAGTGCGTATTGTGCCGGGGGCACATGTCATGGAAGTGGCGCACGGGCGCGGCGATGAGCGTCTCGGAGACAACACTTGGTGCCAGGGCACATGTTATGAGAATGGTGCATGGGCGCGGCGACGAACGTAGGAGAGACAATACTTGGTGTCGTGGCTCATGTTATGAAAGTGGTGTGGCGACGAACATCGCGAAGCCATACTTAGTGCCGGGGGCACGTATCATGACGATGGTGCACGGGTGCGGCGACGAACGTTGTGGAGCAATACTTGGTGTCGGGGGTACGTATCATGAGAATGGGGCACAGGCGCAGCAACCAACATCGTGGAACAATACTTGGTGCTGGGGCACATGTCATGAGAATGGCGCATGGGCGCGGTGACGAACGTTGAGGAGCCGGCGCACAGGCGCACGTCGGGTGTCCGAAGACGGTATGCGAGCTGAGTGTACCTATCATAACAAGATAATGAATGCAACATGTAGTAATGACAAAGTTGGGAGTGATGGTACGTGGTCGTTGGCGACGGGTCATTCGGTGGTAGTGCGGACTTTGGGCGATGGGCATCGCTGGAGCGGTATGTGGTCACGGACAACGACGTCGCAAGGTTGACGGACGACGGACGTCACGAGGTTGATGCACGACGGACGTCGCAAGGTTGATGCACGACGAACATCGCGAGGTTCATGCATGAACGTCCGTAAACATCGCGGAGGTGCAACGACTTGAGAAAACAAGTGCGCGTGGGAGCGGATGCCATAGGCCAAAATTGGGTGAAGGTCAAGGCCACCACCCCTGGGGAGGCCTAGACCGACCCCTTGGGAAGGTCGAGGCCGACCCTTGGGGGTGGCCAAGGCCAATGGCCAATTCCCATGAAGGGAGGCCAAGGCCACTCCCCCATCTGGATGAACTTCGGGCGCGCCGACGGAAGGTGTTTTGATGGGCAATGACAAATCCAAAAGTTGTGTTGTGACGAGCGTGTTGGCTTTAATCGTACCCATATGACGAACAAGGTGCCAAAGTCACATACGAAGTGTATGAAGCGAGCAAAGTGCGAAAGGGACTTTGCGCAAAGAGTGAACAACCGGGGGGGAAGGCCAAGGCCAACCCCCCATGGAGGCCGAGGCCGACCCCATGGGGTTGGCCAAGGTCCATGCCCTTGACCCCGTCGCTCCGGTTGCACCATCAGTAGATGTTTTTTGTGAAAAGGTGCTTGGGTGGTCGCGGCACGACGAACGTGGTACCGTGAGTCATGCTAACGTAAAAAATTGGTGACTAAGGCGTGCAAAGCAAAAAATGCACGTGACATGAGCGTGCGCACTTTGACCGGTTCAATGTGCAAAGCGGGACCCCTAGTGGGCCCTTTGGGTGCGACCAGAATAGGTTGGGAATAGTTGCTAGAATGGGTTTGGTTGATAGTCTTTCCCTTCGATGATGGGATTTTGATTTGAGACATTTATTTTCGTGATCACATTATGTTATGGATTCTGGATATTATGATTATGGTTTGTAACTTCTCGTTAAAAGTGCATATTTGAAGTATTCTGAAACAAACACTCATGTAAGGATCACATGAACTCGTTCATATTATTATTTATTATGGAACAATGTAGTTCATGTCTATTAAGCTGTTTGACTGTCATATTTGGCAAAAGTTCTGAGATTGTAACCGAAAAACGGTGTTGTGGCGTTTGGAGGCACATACTATCTTCGATTCATTTTAGTATTTTTGTTAAATGTGGCCTAACTTACGGGATGTTCTGTTCAATTTCGTTATGTCAAAACTTATGACATCAACCTTAGTATAACCCTTGGCCAAGTGCGAGAATGTTGGATTTGATCGGTCCAATCCAATTAGGTGGCCTAACGGGTCATACTAATGTTGACTTATTATTTGACTTGGATATTAATTAATTAAATTAGACTAAATAACATTATGGGCCTATTTAATTTTAGCATCCAATTCACTAATGATTTATTGTGTATAAAAGGCTTATAGACCCCAATCTCTTAACTTTGATAGACGGTTGAGATTTGGCAGGCTTTAGGGTTGATCTCACTACTCTCTCTATATAAATATCTTTTCTTCTTGGAGGCTAGGATATCATTATGTTTGGCCACTCTTTTGCCTCCTAGACTAAAGAAAAATACACCAATCTATTCCATCATAAAGAATAGAGAAGAGTTGTGAAGATCAATACCAAAGGGTACGTGTTCGCTTCCGTATCTTGGCATTATTTCATCATCAGAATAAAGTAGTTGGTAATCTATGCTTCCTTCGATTCCGGTGAGTTCGTAACCCTATTGTTCTTATGTTTATGTTATTGTAAGATTCTAATGATCTTAATTATGGGGTCAAGATGAATTAATAATCCTAACATATATTGTACAAAAACTTAAGACATGAATGTTGAAAAAGCACTTTTGTAGCTTCCATAATATCTAAGATCATCAGAAACTGATAAGAAATGAATAAGATAGAGCAAATCGATAGAGAAATTAAATAAAAAAATCAAATTGATAGAGCAAATCGTAGTGGACTGATTTATAGTTACAAAAATAGCAAATTCTGCACTGACCAACAATTTTCAAAGTCAATTTTGACCAAAAAGCAAAAGGATTGTGATAAAACCTAAACAAAAAAGTTAAGGAGGACACTATAGGATTTTATAATGTTCAAGATCATAAAAAACCAGCATAAATAAATGAGAGGGAGAAAGTCAGTTGGCTAATTTGAATTGTTAGAAACACAAACATAAAAATGTTAAGGCCTAATTTTAAATATTAGTTAATTGGGTCTCGATCAAACCTACAAATTTGTAGTAGACTGTATGGGTTTTCAAGACACGCAAGAACACTAAACTCGGACAAAGAACGAAGAAGATACATCCTCTTGAAGCTACAACAAAAAGAAGACTGCAAATAAAGTAAATAATCAAAAGCACCAAGATCTTCTCTATCATAACGATGAAAAATGTAATTACGGTTCTACAACATCAATGAAACCCTTACAAACATGAACGCAATTGAGACAAACCCAATTCAGATGTGAAAATCAAACTTTTATAAATCTAAATCTAATTATTTCAGTAGATGATTTGGATCTGAAGGATTAAACCCTAACATAAGATTGATCGGTCGAATTCAGATTTCAAAAGTAAACCCTTATCTCTAATTGCACATTGAAATCCAAAGACATGATCTCTTCAACCAATCTACGTCAAAGCCCTAAAATAAAATATCCAAAAGTTCTAATTAGGGCTCTAACAATCATAGAAATTTAAACGCTATAAGCCCTCTAAATATAAAAAATGTAGTCTTACCTTAAAGCAATGACCAAAATTCCACGAAGTCTTCCCTTAGATGTTCGTTTGAGGCTACTCTGAAGTATGTTGTGCTCCTAAAACAATCAAATAAATTGTACTTAAAGTGTCAGAATCCTTATATACATATTTATATTCCTAAAACATTAAAATTGTGAAATACCCAGCACGTCCAAAATTCTCTATTTTTTTAAACGGGTCAAACAAAAATTCAAATTTAAATTGATTCATCTAAACTCAAAAGTTCAACCCTCTTTTCGGAAGAGTCTAGATTGCTTCTTAGCCCCAAACTTCAAGAGAAAAGAAAATCACAAAAGTGCTCTTAATTACAAAAGCCAAGAGAAAAAAAGAAAATAAAATAAATTTTATGTACTTTAATGTTCGGGGTCTAACGCTGAATAACATGTGAGGGAAAATATAGTGATTGTATTGAAACAAACTCGGGGATGACATCCCACCGTCCCTTAATAATTAATCATCTTTCTTTTTTGGGTCGTCCCAAAAAAATTGATCACTTCCAAATTAAGAAAGATTTTGTAGGTATGTTTACATATTTACCCTTTTAATACTTTTATTATTTTATTTCTCTTTCCACATTTAACTCTCTACCAACTCATTTTCTATGTCCTGCTCCCACCACTTTACACTTTTTTATTCTATTTCTTTTTCTACATTTAACACTACCAACCAATTTTCTCTTTTATGGCCAACTTTCTTCTCTTCTTCTCTCTATAAAGGGTAAAACGGGAAAATCACACAAAACATAACCAAAATTCTTAATATGCGTGTAAAGTAAGAGTAATCGATATTTTAGGGACGGAGGAAGTATTTTGTACCAACTATTTTTTCAATATTTTTTTGTGTAAACTTGCCAATTGTCGTTTTATCATGTCATAATTGGGTTCTTGCAGATAACATGACAGACGCTGAATTTAGTATTTAAAAATGCACATTATTAATTCTGAATTTGTCAAACGTAGTACGAAACTTTTCACGTCGCTTAAGCTGTCTATTGCACTATTTGCTTTCAGGGAAAAAAAAACCGGCTAGTTTTCTAGTCATGCAAGACTGAGTTTTAGAGCTCCCTTAGGAAGACTTATATCTTCGAATCGCCTGAAAATTTCATCTCACAACCATTATGTCGATCGACTCCATGCCGTCGCCTCCAATTTAGAAACAGCAGCCGATCCTTTTGAACCAGTTCATCAAAATGCACACCAACGGTTTGTTAAAATTCCCCAAAGAGACCTTTCTCATAGCAACCACTTGCTGTACGAGCACTCCCGAAACAATCGCAACGCCGAAGTCCTGAATCTCTTTCTTGGTTTCCGCCGCCTCGGCTTTCCGCTTGATGGGTCGAGCCTTTCTTGTGCGTTGAAGGTTTGTGGGTGCTTGGTTGATCATGTTGTCGGCAAACAAGTGCATTGTCACTGTGTTAAAGTTGGACTTGTTGAGGATGTCAGTGTTGGCACTTCTCTTGTTGACATGTACATGAAGACTGAGAATGTAGTTGACGGGGATCACGTTTTTGACGAGATGCCTGAAAAGAATGTGGTTTCTTGGACTTTGTTGCTTGCGGGTTATGCCCGAAACGGCTTGGTTGAGAGGGCGATAGAATCGTTCTTTGCAATGCAAGTGAGAGGGATTAGGCCTAATTCATTCACTTTTGCTGCAGTTCTTGGAGCTTTGGCAGATGATGGGGCAGTTCAGGAAGGAGTTCAAGTGCATACCTTGGTTATCAAGAATGGTTTAGAGTTGACGACCTTTGTGGGGAATTCATTGGTTAACATGTATGCAAAGTCGGGGATGGTTAAAGATGCAAAAGCTGTTTTTAATGATATGGAGAACAGGAGCGAAATTTCTTGGAACGGGATGATGGCTGGTTTAGTGACGAACGGACAGGGTTTGGATGCTCTTGAGCTGTTTCAGAGGATGAGGCTTGGAGGAGTAAAGCTAACGCAGGCACTTTTTGTTATTGTAATTAAGTTATGTGCAAATTTGAAAGAAGTAGGGTTTGCCAGACAGCTCCATTGCCAGGTTGTGAAAAACGGGTTCGGCTCTGCTCCCAATATTAGAACTGCGCTTATGGTGTCTTAAATGAAGTGTAGGGAAATGAATGGTGCCTTCAAGTTGTTCTGTTTGACGCAGATTCGAAATGTGGTGCAATGGACAGCTATGATTAAAGGGTATTTGCAGAATGGTAGATTAGAGGAAGCTGCCAATCTCTTTTGCCAGATGAGCAGGGAAGGAGTAAGGCCGAACCCTTTCACTTTCTCTACCATCCTAGGCGCTCACCCTACTGTTTCTCTCTTCCAAGTACATGCACAGGTCATAAAATATAATTATGAGAATTCACCTACGGTAGGAACCACACTTTTAGACTGTTACGTTAAGATTGGAACTATCTTTGAAGCTGCAAGAGTTTTTGATCTGATTGAACCCAAGGACGTTGTTGCATGGTCTGCTACGCTAGCTGGGCATGCACAAATAGGTGACTATGATGGAGCTGTAAGGCTTTTTGTCAATTCACAAGCGAAGGGTTCCAACCAAATGAGTATACCTTTTCTAGTCTTATCAATGCATGTGCTACTCCTTTGGCATCCGTGGAACATGGGAAACAGGTTCATGCGAGCTCAATCAAATCAGGATATCATAACGCTGTATGTGTTAGCACTGCTCTTGTTACCATGTACGCAAAGAGAGGGGATATTGAAAATGCAAATGAAGTTTTCAAAAGGCAACGGGAAAGAGACTTGGTTTCGTGGAACTCAATGATCTCGGGTTATGCTCAACATGGTCATGGGAAGAAGGCTCTTAGTATATTTGAGGAAATGAAAAGAAAGAATTTGGAAATGGATGGCGTAACATTTATTGGTGTGATTACTGCCTGTACTCATGCAGGACTTGTTGAGGACGCTCAAAGATACTTCAATGTGATGGTTAATGATCTTCAGATTATACCAACAATGGAGCACTATTCCTGCATGATCGATCTTTATAGCCGAGCCGGATTGCTGGAAAAGGCCAAGGCTATCGTAGATGGGATGCCTTTCCCTGCTGGTGCAACTGTATGGCGTACTCTCCTTGCAGCTTGTTGTGTACATCGAAATATAGAGCTAGGGAAGCTTGCGGCAGAAAATCTCATTGCACTCCAGCCACAAAATTCAGCAGCTTATGTATTGTTATCTAATCTACATGCCTCGGCTGGAAATTGGCAAGAAAAAGCAAAGGTGAGAAAGCTAATGGATGAGAGAAAAGTGAAGAAAGAAGTTGGGTACAGCTGGACTGAGATTAATAAAAGACTTACTGGTTCATGGCTGGCGATCTTTCACATCCTTTATCATATCACATCTATTTGAAACTTGAAGAGCTAAGTTCTCGACTGAAGGATGCAGGATATTGTCCAGATACAAATTATGTGCTTCATGATGTTGAAGATGGACATAAAGAAGTTATTCTTTCTCAGCATAGCGAGCGACTGGCTATCGCTTTTGGATTAATTTCCACACTGCCTGGCACTCCACTACGGATTATGAAGAATCTTAGAGTCTGTGGTGATTGTCATGCCGTTATTAAGTTGGTATCTCAGATTGAAGGGAGGCAAATTGTTGTCAGGGATTCAATCCGGTTCCACCATTTTAAAGGGGGTTTATGCTCTTGCGGGGGGGAGTACTGGTGATTTTTTGAATGGATAACCCTAGGAATAGGTTCTGCCAAATTGTTTAAGCCATCAGGCAAAAATAGTTGACAGGACATGATCCTGGAATAGCTTGTGAGGGTTCAATCAATGCGTCAAAGTCCATTGTCGACGTAGGCTCATGCCTATGGAGGAGAATAACATCTTCAGGTAAATTGGCATCTTTACTGCAGGTTTTGTTAAATTGCCCCCTAATGATGATTGAACTGTGTACATGGCTGAGACTTCTTGTCAACCACTTATAGTGGTTTTGATGAAGTCTGGGTTCGTTTCTCCAAGTTGCTGGATTAGTACAAGAAATCATGCAAGGATCAACGGAGCCAATCATGGCATCGTTGATGAGCTTGATACGTTGTTTATCGAGGACTTATGATCAAAACACTCTCTAAGTCCGCTCCTTTGATGAAAACCTCTCTTTACTCTATGCGAGACTGAGATGAACACCCAATATGAAGGGGCATCAATAAATGAAGGGCCAACGAAGTGAAGTAACTGGCTGTCAGTGAAAAAGAAACCCATTACCCACATTTGTTGTGTTTCCCTCACTGGCTGCTCTGCAACTTATTCTTTCTCCTCCCCTTCTGTGCAATAGACCCATGTTACACCAAATTCACCACAGGTTACCTTAGGTTTCCACACACATATTACATATCCACACAAACCATTTACTCATACATCACATTACACCCCCACTACTGTGAGGCAGTGGGTCTTCATGCTCAAGAAACTCATTGATACAAACACTATACACACAGGAAACTTGTTGTTGCATAACACCCCTCACACTCACTCAATACTCACACATAACTCTCACAACACTCCCAAACATACACCACATATACACTCATTCACTCCCATTACACACATCTCACAACCGCATGCCCAGCACTTGACAGGCACACCCTACTGCACACTCACCTCACAGGTTATGCAAACCCAAATGTTTTCACACAACTCATACTGACACACACACTTCGGCACACAATACTCTCACACGCATTCAAACAAACATTGAAATGCACTCAAATTTCCCCACACCCACTGCTGTATTCTCTTCTTCTTATTTTTACCCAACACTATCTACCCACTGCCTCACGGCAGTAGGTCTTCTTCCCCCTACCTTTTTTTTCTTCTTGTTCCACTCACTCACCATACCCATTACACATTACATACTCACACACTTATGAGCACACATTTCACCAACACACTCACCCAGTGCACACATGCACTCAGTACAAACTACAAACGTACCCACACATATATACACTAAATGCACCCACATATACACATATTATCACACCCACTTCTTCCATGATTGTAAATACACCATCTGAAATACAATCTTTATCTTCTTCTCTATATGTTTCTATCTTACTCTTCCTCTAATGCCATGTAACAATCTGAACACTAAGCACACACAGAAACATGCTTGGCACCCCTTTCCCTTCCCCTAGTCAATGTTACGTTTCAACTAACATATCTAAGTTTTTCCTAACCTTCTTGTCAAAACTTAGGCTTTCTCTCACATTGAAAATGTTTTACGATAATTGAGTCAATTAACATATGAAAATAAACCAGAATCTCAAATGATCGCTAAGCGATCTCCCTCTGACCTCTCTCAATTTTGTTGAAAAATGGCGGGCACAGGGCACGAGGGAGGTACCCAAATCAGGAAGATCTCTCAATTTCGGCCAAAGAATCGGGCGTATATCATTCATTACTAAACCCAGAGCAAGGAGTGCAGCTTAGCAAATATTTTCTTGTCGAGGAGGTAATTTTCTCACGATTTTCTTCTTCTCACACACACTATTTCACCTTACTTCACACACACACACACACACAACCCCCCATGCCCATGCAAAGTAGGACCCATGTATAAACTTCTTCATGCAATTTATGCATGAATTGGGTAGTTCTCTAAGTGTTCTTCCTCGTTTTTCAATTTTGCAGCCCCTTCCTACACACTTGCACTGTAGAGGCTCCCTTAATCTTGTTAAAGAATGGTGGAAAAAAATCCCCATACCGTCAAGGATAGGATAGCCAATACGGGCTTAGGTACTTTTTTAAACCGTTTGTACATCTCGACCCGTAGCAAAAGACACCTTCATGTCTAGCCGGACGTTTTTGGGATTCCACAAACACTTTTCACATGCCATTCGGGTAGGCAACGGTCACCGGGTTCGACTTTATGAATAGCCCCGCTTTTTTGAGCGGTTTAAAATAATTAGTTGTGACTCACAAAATAAACGGGCGATAATTTTGAGGAATGCTTGTAGTTTAGTAGAAAATAAAATGTTAAAATGATTTTGGGGTAAACGTGTAATTTTAAAACTTTGGGGTCATTTTGCAATTTTGGAAAATCTTTGGGGGGGCATTTTGTAAATTTTGAAAGTTAAAATTATCTATCAAATTTTGGAAAAATTGATCATAAAATGATGCCACCTCGTGTTAATTTCCTTGGTGACTTATGCAATTGAATTATTTAGAAAGTTAAAGAAAGTAAAACAAAAGAAAAGGAAAAAAAAAAGAAATTCGGACGAGAAAGAAGAAGAAACAGTAAAACAAGAAAAAGAAAAATAGAGGAAAACAGAGGGGCTCGTGGGAGCATAAATCAGAGCGGGAGGGAGGGTAGAGAGAGAGGGGGAAAGGGAGGGGGGAGAGAGAGAGAGAGAGAACTTGGGGGATTTCTTAATAGGTAATCCCTTTTATTTTTAGTGTAGGATTTGATGTGTGTGTGTTGCTCATGTGTGTGTGCGTGAAAAGGGATGAAGGGGAATGGGGAACATAGCAGCAGTTTTGTTGTGCTGTGTGCAATGGGTGTTCTCGTGTCAGTTGTGTGTAATTTTGGTGTAATTATGTGTGTTAAATTTCTATGTGCGGTATGAAGTGTACAAGTGCATGTAGGAAGAAAATTGGGTTAGGTTGGTGTGTGTTTTAGTGTGTGTTCGTGTGTGTTTACTGTGTGTTCTCGTGTGTGCGTGTAACAACGCTTTGGGTAAGAGTATTTATGTGGGACAGTGTGTGTATGTAACATCCCGGAATTTTTTGAAACGTTAGACACTCACTCGATCAATTCACTAAAATAAAACTCAACCAAATAATAAAAATATGTCAGAGCAACTAACGTTTAATGAAATCATACTCTCAATTTATTGTCATAATTGATGCATCAAATTAAATCTAAAAATTCTTAAATAATAATCATTACCCACACATGGGTTCTAGCAATCAATACCAAAAGTTAAATTCCTTATCTTTCGCTTTCTCAACTCTAATCCTTATTCGGGCAACTTAATGCTGGCTGTCACCTATGGAAAGGAAGTCAAATAAGAGTGAGTTTTTGAGAGCCTAGTAAAATCAATCAAAGATTTAAACAATCAAAAATGATTCTGTCGATTTTACATTTAAACCAAATAATAACTTTTAAAATGAAGAAACAGAGCGATTCAAATAATTTTCTATATACAATCAAATGATAATTTTAAAAGGGTTTTCAATGAAAAACCACTGCATTTCAATGTAAACATAAGAATGAGTATCAACTCAATCCCTTAAATAATAGTCATTTCAAAACAATTCAAGTGCAATAAAATATAAACAGGAAACATTGAACATGAGTAGTAGGATGTAGGAAAGTCACCACGGCAGTGCTCAATACGATTTACATATGCATATGTACACTGACTAGTCCATCTAGGTACTAGTTTAACCCAACCAACAGACCATCCTTATAACTCCAACAATACAGACCATCCTTATAACTCCCAGGTTTACTAACTGATGTCGATATTCAAGGAATTTAAACAAAATTCAAAATTTTTTTTTACAATGATTGAATTAAATAAACATATGAGAATAACAAATTCCAAACGATCGCTATTAGGCTCAAATTAGGGTTTCATGGACAGTTTCAAAATATCTTTTATATCAAACATTAAATTGAATCAATGTAGTCAATAAACTGTCATAATAAAACATTTGAAATCAGAACGATGAAGTAGGGTTCGGATAGAATTCCTTACACTTTAATGAAAATTATAAAATCAAAGT
Organism: Escallonia herrerae; assembly: GCA_033070095.1. NCBI lineage: Eukaryota > Viridiplantae > Streptophyta > Magnoliopsida > Escalloniales > Escalloniaceae > Escallonia > Escallonia herrerae. Next base: position 170,837 of record JAVXUP010001065.1, on the reverse strand, counting down.
TCAATAGAATTGGCAAAGAAGTTATAAAGAAATATTTAAATCAGAGCGATGAAATAGGGTTCAGAGAGAAAATCCTTACCTCAGTCTAAGCTAAGCAAAGCTACCAAACCTCGATCAATAATCTCTGAATAAATCTAGATTAGCAATCCATTTATTAGAATACAATTTATGTTACAATACGTTAAACCTGATATCAGTTACCCACCACGTGCTCACTTCTAACCCTGAAATCGCTCAACTCAAAGTGCGCCTCACACTCGGACAACCTACCCAAAAATCCCGTACACTCCTTAATGCGTAACAATATTTTAAATTTCTTAATAAATTACAATAAAACACTCTTATAGCTTAAAACATCATAAAAAGTCAAAATATGAACTTTCTGAATTTTTGAATATTTTCAAATTAAAATAACTTCCTTAAATGCAATAAAAACCCATAAATTGCTAAAATTGCTTCTAGCTAAAAATAAAATCCCATAATTTTTGTTACAGCTTTAAAATATGTATAAAAATTATAAAAAATTTTATCAAAAATTAAAAGGCATTAACACTATTTTTAAATTATTTGTTTTGCTAAAAACAATGCAATACGGAAACCATAGAAAATCAACTCCAAAAATCATCAAATTTGAACCGAATATTATTTATATCATAAAGACATTACTATAATTTTTCTCAGAACATTTTTAGGGTCTAAAGGCTCCAAAAGAATTTTATAATTCTGAATTTACAGAAAAGATTAAAAATACATACGATTTCAAAAAATTGTAAAACTTTACCGAAAATTCTATTATAGACTAAGGTATTATAATTTAAATTTTACATATTAACGATCACTGTACGCCATCCTATGCAAGTATCGTACCTAATGCTAACCGAAGTACACTTGTGTACTACCCAATCTGCCTGTGCCCAGCAACCCATTTCACCTTTTTCTTCTCCTTTCCCTATAACACACCCACTTCTTCACACAATGCACAACTACTACACCCACACATATACATAAAAACATACACTAAAACACACCCTAAAACTCACACAAACACACATTTTCACACACCTTACATGCACTTATTGATTATACAGCACATCAACTTTCACACACCTTACATGCACTTATTGATTATACAGCACATCACCTACCTTTCCACACCCACTGCCTCACGGCAGTGGGTTTTCTCTGCTCCCTCTTTTTCTTTCTCCCCACCTAGTCACCCATGCAACCTTCCAAAACCATTCTACACTCACGCATATTCACACTGCTACCTATACATATAAACCCATGCACACACACACTTAGCCCATTTCTCTCCCACTTTTTCTGAAACCCACATGCACACAAAATATACACACCACATAGCCACCACCTTCCCTCTCTTTCACATGGCAGCCCATGGTGGCCCAATTTCTCTATTTTTCTCGGCAGATCCCTAAAACACACATACACATTAGCACACCTGAGCACTCTACCCACCATTTGTTCCCAACCTACTTTGGTCGCACCCAAGGGCCCACCAGGGGTCCCGTTTTGATTAACACGTTACGTGTTCAACAGTCAATTTTTCAACGCTCTCAAGCCGGTCAAAGCGACACATACTCAAGTCACGTGAATTGCTTGTGAAACACCTAAGGTGCCACTAACACATACGTGCCCCCGGCACCTCACTCACTCCGCCGTGCCCATGCGCCGCGCCGCTAATACAGCTGTGCCCCGAGGCTCTCTGTCACAATGTCGTGCCCTCGGCCACCATGCACACTCTGCCGCGCCTATGCACCGTGCCACTGATACAGCTGCACCCCTGGCTCTCTGTCACACTACCGTGCCCCGGGCACCAAACACACTTCACCACGCCCGTGCGCCATCTCCATGACATGTGCCCCGACACCAGCTAGTGTCCCGCAACGGTCGTCGCCGCGCCCATGTGCCACAATCATGTTACATGCCCTCGGGCACCATTCTCATTCACCACACCATACACCCCCGCCATGGACGTGGAACATGCTTCGACCCACTCTCTTGAGTGTGCAGCATCTCGCTGGATAAGCGACTCCTCCGGGACACTATCTCCGCCATAGAACTTTTCAACTCTCCTTCAGCTAGGTAGATGGCTCCTTCGGGATACTACATTGGCTCGTCAGGTAGACAGCTCCTCCGAGATGCTACCTTGATGCGCTCTGAGTGCTCCGGCACAAGGACTCACCTGCGGGGATAGGCGACTCCTCTAGGATGCTATCTCTACCAGGGAGCTTTTCAACTCCTCTTCCGCCAGGTAGACGGCTCCTCTGGGATGCTACCTCAGCCTGTTGGGTAGATGGCTCCTCTAGAATGCTACCTTGACGCGCTCTGAGTGTGCTCCAGCACAAGGACTCACCCGCGGGATAGGTTCGCTCTCTAAGACACTATCTCAGCCAGGGAGCTTTTCAACTCCCCTTCTGCCAGGTAGACGACTCTTCTAGGATGCTACCTCAGCCCGTTAGGTAGACGGCTCCTCTGGGATGCTACGTCGACGCGCTCTGAGTGCTCTGGCACAAAGACTCACCCGCGGGATAGGCTCACTCTCTAAGACACTATCTCCGCTAGGGAGCTTTTCAATTCCCCTTCCACCAGGTAGATGGCTCATCTGGGATGCTACCTCAGCCCATCAGGTAGACAGCTTCTTCGGGATGCTACCTTGACGCGCTCTGAGTGCTCGGGCACAAGGACTCACCCGCGAGATAGGCGACTCCTCCGGACACAATCTCTGCCAGGGTGTCGGCGTGACTGGCCTACGTGCTCCGGCACTAGGGGCTCTCTTTGGCACCCCTAAGGACTATGACCCCTGGGTCACTTCGAGACGAGAGCAGGTCTTTAGAGGGCATCGCACCTAGTTCACCTGGCAGTTGGGTGTCGGGTCTTCCCTACCACTGCCAGGCCTGTGGGACTCTGCAAAGGCTTGGATTGGTGGCTAGATCAAGGGGGTTCTCTGGCCACACTGACGCTTTGGGAGCCAGCCTTTCTGGATAAACAGAGCAACACTGTACGGGGTAGGCCGGGTGAATATGAGATTCAACAGTCCGTGGAGTACCGACAGTTGTGGACCCCTCGGTGACATGTCTCTCCCAGGGAGCGCCACGTGTCGCTTGATGACCTCATCATCTCAACCTCTATAAATAGGGGTCTTGAGAATTCATTTGGAGGACTTTAGATTTTTAGCTTCTCAGAATTCTCTCTCACTTTTCTCTCTCTCTCTAGAATTCTAGAGAGAAAAACATAGTTGGACATCTGACATCAAACCCTTGACGCTGGACCCCTGACACTGGACTCAAGCATCAGACTGTGACTGTCATCATATATTCACCGTGCACCGTCGCCCTCACAACACTGCCACCCTCAGGCTCTGTCTAGAAAGCCATTGGTCTCTGCCCTTGTTCCATCCTTGCTATGTCCTATATTATCATACTTGACATCTGACTTGGACTGCATTCCTTGTGGCACCTCCACGTCGATTGCGAACCCATTTTCCTTGGCATCACCATTTAATCACAAAACACACATACACAGTCCAAAATTCACCCACATGTACACTCACATAGCTTCACACGCACGCATCGCACGTCAACTCTGACAGGCCTTCTTCACCTACAATCACCCTTGCTCACCCAAAAGAAACCCACACCATAATCATACACACAAGCTGCCCCCTTCACACATATATACACACACACACTCGTACCAGTGCACTCAATTCTCACCACTTTTACACACCTTACACACTCACCATAAATCCAGAAAATATGATCCCCACGGTAGCCCCTTCATGGCTATCCTCTCTCTTCTCTCTCTCTAACTCGCAATCCCTCAACTGAATAAACACTACTGCACCGTCACAACCACCATGGCTGTGACTTGCTTGAATCCACCCCTTCGTATAAACGCACCCCATTACACCCACGACATCGCTAAACACATACGTTTATCACTCGGCAGATGTCCCCCCTTCACACAGCCCTTAAAACCCATAAATCTATGAATGATTTAAAGAGAAAAGGGTTAGAAAAACTTACGAAAAAAGCAACTTGATCATCAGAAAAATTTGCTACTTCAAGCCCCCTCATCTCTCTCTCTCTCTCTCTCTCTCTCTCTCTACCGTGTGCTATAGGTGTGAAAATAATGGAGGACGGGTGCCCCAGCAAATACACTTATATGTATTATAAAACGCTAGATGGGAAAACTACCACAAGCCCCCTAGAATTTTGTTTGGTTTTCTAATTTTACCCTCTACTTTTTACTATAGCGAAAATGCCCAAAATAATTATTTACTATTGTTTATGTGCTAGGAAAATTCTAACGGATTTATTACGCTATTTGGCTTCACTAATCGTTGCTAAAGGTATATAGGTACTAAGAAAATAAATAATTCTTCGTTCAAAAGTTGCTAAAAATAAAAATATCGATTATAAATAAAAATATTGTCACTAAAAGTTACAAATAAAATTTTGCTCATGGCATTCGATGCTAAAAGTCGCTAATATATTATCAATGTTAACGATAAAGTACAAAATTGTCGCTAAAAAAACTGCTAACTAAAATATTGAGGCTTGAAAATATATTCGCCACTAAATTTTATTTTATTTATTATTATTACTATTATTATTAATCCGTTAAAAATATCGAGGTGTTACAGTGTATATGTGTGTAATACATGTGTATAAGTGTGTTAGTGGGTGTGTTTTAGATGTGTAATTATGTGTCTGTTAATGAGTGAAATGCTATTCTGTGGGAATATGTGTTTGGCAAAGGGAAAATGAGGAAGAAGATGAATTATGTGTGTGTGAGGTGAAATAGTGTGTGTATGGATTTGAACAGTGTTCGTAAGTGTTACTAAAGATAGGGATTTTAGATAATTTCATTCCCAATTTTTAAAGGATGCTTAAATAATGACCCCCGATATTTTTACGAGACGTACGCTGTGAAATTAAAAGACGTTAAATTAGGATATCAATTAAAAGAAATTTTTGAATTGTTTGAGCTAGCGAATCAAGCTACTTTAATTTGAAAATTTTAGGAAACCTTATATTACTGATATATTTCAGTATATAAATTTCATGCCATTCCGAGGCCGATAGCTATTTTTAACAGAATCGGGTCTGGACATCGGTTCGAGATTTATGAGCGAAAATTTTCTGAGACACTTTTTAGCCCAAAAATAACTTTAGGGTACTTGAAATAGTCTCTAATGTGTTTTTGAGATTTTTTTCTGCGGAAATTTCCAGGTGATATTTTGATAATTTGCCACCCAGAGGGGGTATTTCTGTAATTTTACACATAAAATGTATTTTTGAGTAAATTCACATAGGGTAAGGATACTTTAATGATTCTATTTACGAAAAGGCTATTTTAGTGATTTAAGTATGAGAGGGGTGTTTTCGATAATTTTACGCATAAAGGTGTAATATCCCTTTGCTATTTTTAAAAAAATTATTTTTAATTAAAAAAACTTTGTCCAATTTCGTGGCTGCCAAAGCCATAAACAAGAGGAATGACACCTCATTTTTTCCAAGAGGTGGAGTGTGTGCATCGGGAATAAAGTGGAGGATGAGATGACATGAGAAAGCTTATCAAGCATAGCTGTTTGAGGGAGAATTACGGAAAATACAGAGGGAATCTCAGGGTACCTTCAGCTGAGAAGTTTTAGAGAAAGGGAGAGGAAGAAAATACAAGAAAAAGAGTTCGATTTGGTGAAGAATTGAAGGACTAATTGATCACCAAAGTCAAGCAAAAATCAGCCTGTAGTGCGTGGAGCAGTGATTGAGGGGAAATTGAGGAAAATCCGGTAGAATTTTGTGAAAGGTTGGACAAAGAAGTTATAGAAGGGAGAGAAAGGAAGTAATATGCACAAAACAGAAGGCATTTTTGTTGAGAATCGAAGAAGTTACGGGCCTTCAAATTGAAGTAAAAACCAACTTTGTGTGTGTGTGTTCTTGGTGTTTTGATATGTGTTCTTGATAGAAATTAGGGCTGAAATGATTATATTGTGATATGATTCCATGTTAAATGAAGTTATGGAGTTAGATCGGTGGAGACAAAGTGAAATTAAAATGGTTTAAGGGGAGACTTGAAGTGGAATTAAATGACTAATGATATATGTTAGCATAATATGCATGTGTGAGTGAAGAAAAGGGGTACTTCTGGGAGTGCAAACCCAAAGAACACAACTGTGAGTGTTGGAAGTGATGAAAATATATTAGTTTGATCCAAAAGTGATGAATAGTGACTGTAACTATCTTTAAAAGTCTTGTTTCCTAATTATTTTCAAACTTTATTTTCGAAACATAGTTTTAAGCCAGAATTTGGCCAAACCCAAAAAGACATTTTGAGCCAATTTGGAGTGTTTATTGGTGTAAGAGTTGGCAGAGGGTGTTTAGGTAATTTTACCTACGCCCAAAGATATTTTGGTAATTTTCACTCACGGTGACGAATTTTGGAAACTCGTGGTTAAACAGCAAGAAGTGTAAGAAATGAGAAATATGAGTTTAAATAGGTACCAGAAGGATGGTAGTGCAGTGGATGTACTTTATGGGCTATGGCAAATCCACTTAACAGATTAACCGTGATAAGTTTGGAATAAATAAGCGGCAAGGGCGAGGGTAAGTTTGTGTGTTTTGTATTTTTAGAGCTGTCTACCGAGAAGGTTTTGTTTGATAGGTGATCCCATTGTTGAAAAAAATCCGGAAACGAGGAGTTCATCGGCTATAAAGCCAAACAAGTAAGGTTAGTGCAATTCTGTTATGCTATTCAATGTTTTGTTTAGCATACCATGTTGGTGAAGCTTATGTTGTAATATCCTGAACTTCGGGAGTCGATTAAAATAATCATTCGGGCTTCGAAAAATAAACTGGTACTAATTTTGAGCAATACTCGGGTCTTAGAAGCGTGTGGAAGCTTAAAAGAATTTTGGGGCAAAAATGTAAAATTTGAAAATTTGGGGGCATTTTCGTAATTTTGGAAAACTTTGGGGGTTAATTTGGAATTTTGAGAAAAATTGTGGGAGTGCCACCTCATATTTAATCTAACATGACTAAGCTATCTAAATAATTTAATATGAGATGGATAAGTGAGGATTTTCGGATAAGAAGAAAAAAAAAAGCCAAAAGCCAAAAGAGGAAACTTTCCTTTTCGGGAAAGTTGAAGAACAAAACAGAGGGGGAAACTGGGGCTTCGGCCGAGATGAAATCAAGGGAAGAGGGAGAGGAATTAGTTGAAACTTCCGAAGGTATTCCTTCCCTTCGTGGTCTTAAAATTAGTTTGTAATTTAGTTTTGCGAAACTGTGAGGGCCGTGTGTGTGTGTTCTTGATTGTGCGTGTTTCGGGTGTGTGAGTTGTGTATATATATGTATGAAATCGGTACATATATGGGTGTTGGATGATTTAATTGTGTGGCTAGGGAGGGATATGGTGTAGCCAACTGCGTATAGGATGAAAATTGGATGAGGTTGGTGCCCGTTTTCGTATGTGCAGTGTGTGGGTTCTGAGTGTGCTTCAGTGTGTGTGTTCATACATGTTTCGGGTGGGTGATGGGGTGTGTGAGGGTGTGATTAATTGAATGTTAATGTGAGTATTAGGGTGTAAAGTCATTCGGGTAGAGGTTTTGGGAGCACTTGGAAGGGTAGCCGTGGGTGAAAGGAGTGTGTCGGTGAGTTGTGTGTGTGCAGTCGTGAGGAAGAAGACGAAGTGTGTGCATTTAAGGTGAAATAGTAGGTGTTTTGATCGTGAATAGTGACCGTAAGTGTCACTAAAGGTGAAATACTATTTGGACAGTTTTTCAATGAATTTTTATAAATAGTTTGAACCAAAATTTGGCAACGTCCAAAATAGTAACCCCAGGTATTGTTTCGAGATGTACACTCTGGAAAAGTTTGGGAATTTTCGGAGTCCGAGATGAGCGCTAAATTAGGGTATCAATTAGGAAAAATTCTGAATTTATTTAGCATAGCAAAACAAGCTATTTTGATCTGAAAATTTCAGTGAAATATTATTTTACTGATAGGTATCATATTCTAAAATTTTGGATCATTCCGAGGCCGATAGGCATTTTTTTCACGAAACTGGCCTTTTAGCGCTCGGTCCGGACATCGGTTCGGGATTTTCTGGTAAAAATTTTCTAAAAGACTTTTTAGTACAGAAATGATATTGGGATGCTTAAAGTAGCGGTTTAAGATATTTTTGAGATTTTTCTGGTGCCGAAAACCCCCAAGGGTGTTTTGGTAATTTACCACCCCGAAGGGGTATTTTGGTAATTTTACCTATAAGGTGTATTTCGAAGTAAATTTACATACAATAAGATTATTTTAGTGACTTTGCTTATGGAAAAGTCGTTTTGAGAATTAAAGTGTAACGGGGTATTTTGGTAATTTGCCACCCCGAAGGAGTATTTTGGTAATTTGACCTAAGAAAGGTATTTTTGCATAAATTTACATATATGAAGTTTATTTCAGTGATTCTACTTACGGGTAGACCGCTTGGGTGATTTAAGTCCGAGAGGGGCATTTCGGTAATTTTACACCCTAGGGGTGTTTCGGTAATTTTACATACCCGGTGAGGGGAGGTTTTTTTGGGAGCATGTGTGAGTTCGTATTAAGTTATAATTTTGTTCTGTAGGCTGTATCCTAATGATTCGATTATTCTGTTTAGGTTAAGGCTTAAAGACTTCCGGTTAGGATAATTTAGCTGCGGATCCAGGTAAGGGATTCTATCTGAACCTTGGGTAAGGACTTTTGTCCGAACCCTTATTTGATTACTCGTACTCGTAAGTACTCCTTTGATATATTTATGGCTAATGCCGAACTCTGAGTTATGTATTGATATTAGCATGTTCTTGCCCAGAAAACCCTAATGTTGAACTTGAATCGGTTATTTGGAAATCTTGTGATGCTCGCATGTTATTGCGGGCTGAGCAAATTTGATAATTGTCTATATCCACTCTCCCGAATTGTTGTGATTATATTCGATAATTATTCGCAGTCGTTTTGTTGTTTATCTGTGATTTTTCTTCTGAAATTTTGATTTCTTCTGAATTGTTATGTCTAAATCCGATATCTGTTCGTAATCGTTTTTGTTGTTTATCTGTGATTTTTCTTCTGAAATTATGATTTCTTCTAAAAAATCTGATTTCTTCTGAAAATCCCGAATGCTGACTTATGTCAGTATGATTATTGTTATGAGAAATCGAATTGATTTCGGGGATATGAGCTTATGTTAACGCTCATTGATATTGTTAATTTCTGTGTTGACCTGGGTACCTATTTAGTGGGGAGGCGGTATAAGGCTGGTTGAATCCTGCATGAAACGCAGGCTAGTACCCAAGTGGACTAGTAATTATTTAGTACATCATGCATGAGTACACTATATGAGCTTGTCATAATGGCATTGCAATCGCCCAGGATCAACATTTGATTTTTGATTTTCTTTAGCTAGAATGATTTGCACTTGGGTTGAAAGCCCTTGACAAACATTCATTGTACTTAGCTAAAAGAAATTGTACTTGGGTTGAAATCCCCTGACAAGCCTTTATCGTATTATCTGATTTGATTTCTGCTTAGATTAAAATCCCTCGAGAAATCTTGTCGTATTTTCGAAATGAATTTCTGCTCGGATTGAAATCCCTTGAGCAAGGAAAATTTTCGTGGTACTTGGAAATGCGGACTTGAAAAGGATCTTTTATTGATCAGTTTGGATCTGTTCTGATTGTTAATATGTATTTTGGTATCTATTTTTGATGAACTTTGCTCAGTTTGGGTAATTATTGAATTTTGATCGTTCGAAATGTCTTGAAAATCATCGTCGGTTGGATTTTTTAGAGTCGTGTTATAATCTCTTTTGTAGTCCTTGTACAACCTTACTGAGCTCTCAAAAGCTCACTCTCCGTTTGATTCCCTTCTGCAGGTGACGATAAGCTGTAGCAGGTTCGAGAATGGGTTAGAGTCTGCGTGAGGTTCCGGTGAGCCCACCACTACTGTGTAGGGAGACCCCTGCGTGGGTCAGTACTGTAAATTCATTCTTAGGAAATTTGAATTGCAAAGAACCTAAGCTGTAATGGTTTAAGCTAAGCAGTTGGTGATCTAGTAATTTGAAAAAATTGAGTTGATGTTGAATTAGATGATTTGAAATATGCATTAGTGAACAGGTTTGACAGGTGTGATGTGATCCGGTAGGTTAACGACCTGGGAGTTCGGGGCGGCGGAGCTCCGGATTTCGGGGGCGTTACATATGTTGAACTCCTATATTTATACTTGGACACCGGTTGATCTTATGTCCCGGTATTCCTTGTTGACTTGTGCTTTTGAGGACTTAAGGTAGAATAAATTCCCTTAGCCGCCGGTGATGAGCCTGAAACTTTGGTAAGGACTTATGATTGAAAACACTTTCTAAGTCTGCTCTTTTGATAAAACCGTATCCTTAATCTGGGCAAGATTGAGATGAACACCCCGTGTGAAGGGGCATCAATAAGTGGATGGCTAGTGAAGTAAAGTAACTGGCGATCAGTGAAAAAAAAGTAGCTGACAAAAAGGATGAAGCGCGTTAGAGTCTGTCCAGTCCTGTCGAGTCAAGCATGCATTGCAATTTATTTTATTTGACGTGTCTGAATTTATTGTCTTATTATTCTCGTGATGATTATTTGCTCTAGTGTTTGCTTTCGCATTGCACTTGCATAGTCCATGAGTCTGTCCAAGCGAAAATGATGATGTTCTATTGGACTTTAGCCACTCAGTCTGAACAAAGATGATGTGTAAAGGTGATTGCAAATGTTTGTACTTGGCATCCTTAAATCCGTTGCCTTCGTTGAGAATTCATAATCAATTCTCTGATAATTACGAAATGGTTGTACGTTGTACTCCTCATATTATCCTTACTGGGCGACTTACACTCATTCCTTATCGTATGTGTTTTTCAGGTACTAGGGTTGTACGAGGAGAAACCTCGGGTAAAGGTAAAGAGAAATTATGCTGAGGTTCTGTGAGGAAATATATCGCCGTAATAAAGCAAATTTTGGTGTAAATATTAAGTTGTGTTATATTATACAATTTCAGTTGTGGTACGATGTGTACTTTCTAGGAAAATTTTTGTAAGGATGTGTTGTGATGTTCCTTTATGATCTTAAAGTTGTAGTCGTTCTGTATTGTACTTGAGGTTGTGACGTCGATAGGATTGGCATCTCAGCTCTGGTCACGTCACTCGGGCTGGGGGTGTCACAGGTGCTAGCAGAGCTTAGGTTATATGATTATGTAGACTGCTCGAGTGTTTACAAAGGCATGTAAGTCTTGATGCAAGATTATGAGGAAGAATGTTACGGGGTGACCGAGATGTATAAGTCGGATCAATTATGGCATCACTAGTTTTAAGAACTGTTATTCTGTCATTATTGCAGGAAATGGCAAGTGCACCAGCAAATATGGGAGGATGCACTGAAGATGACATGATGGATGTGTTGAACTCCGGTGTGGACAGTGAGGAAGACCCCAAAGAAATTATGACTTAGTGAATTTAGACGAGAAGCCCATGGTCACGAATTTGCAGGGCCCGAGATAGAGGAAATAGAGGATGATCAACCTTATCGAGCTGATATAAAAGTGAAAGAAGAAGGACAGAGTGAGCGGTCTCAGACCTTTTGGAAACAAAAGTATATCAAGGTCTCCGGTGAGAGGGATGAACTGTTGAATCAGTTAGAATCCCTAAAAGTTAAAGCCAATAGTAAGAAAAAGAAATGGTGATAGAGGACCTTAAGGAAAAGAAGAAGGCAAACAGATTGGCTAAGGATACGGTGGATGATAGCTTGCGGGTTATTCAACAGATGCAAGAAGTAGTTCGTGAATGCCCTTGAGGCTGAGCCTTGTCTGGTAACAAGCGGAAGATGTTACTTGATGAAGACTACTGGACTGTGGAGTTGTTCAAGGAGCGATATAGTTTTGCTTGAGTCAAATGTTGTATGTCTAGGTGCACAATCTATCGTTGTATAACGATCATAGCATAAGACTTATGTTGTACTAATTTTGTTATTTTATGAAGTTGCATTTATTATATGTGAATATAATACTTGTTATATGTGAATATCAAAATGGGCCGTAATCTACGAAATTGAGAGATCCCAATACCTAGAGAACATGAGAGAGATCCTCCACTAGAGGTCCCTAAGACTGACACATCTTTAGTTAACGTCGAAGGCTCCAACGTGGGAACAACAAGGATAACAGGGCATAAATTAATAGAAAAGACTTAAGAAGGGAACTGGTGAGACTTCTGCAGGAAGTGGTAGCAACACCTGCAGCACAACCGGTTGCTGCTAATGCACCAGTTCTAGTAGCCAGCCGAAAGGAAGGAATGTAAGTTTTGAGATTTTTAGGATGCTCGACCTAGCGAATTACACGGAGGAAGTGATCCAATACGAGCGGTTACTTGGCTAAAGGAAATGGAAAATACTATCAGAAGGTTGCATTTACTATGTATATGTTACGAGGGGGCATCAATCTATTAGTGGGTTGTGCAGAAACAAGTGGAAGAAAAGAGGAAAGCAAATCGGACCTATGTCAAGTGGAGCCGATTCAAGCTACTATTTGAGGAAAAGTATTTCCCTTTGAACGTACAAAATAGATTGGAAACAAATTTTCTTGGATTGAAACAAAAAGCCAAGACTGTGAAGGAATACATCCTAGAATTTGATGAATTGGCACGCTTTGCTCCTCACCAGGTAAATATGGAAGATCGCAAGGCCAAACCCTTTGAAGAGGGTTTGAGACAATCCTTAAGAAAAATAGTGAAAAACTTTCAACTTTGAACGTTTGTTGAGGCGGTGGAGAAGGCATTGTTGTTGGAGACGGAAAGTCACTACAAGAAAAGAAGTCTTTATCGACGAATTTTTAACGACGGACAAAAATCCGCTGCTAAAAGCCTCATTTACTAACGGAATCACCCGTCGTCTAAGATCTGTCAGTAAAATCTTTCACCAAGGGACAGATCTCTTAGTAAAAGTTTTTGCCGAAGGCTTTCAGACGACAGAGTTTGAGCGACAAAATATCCGTTCCTAATAAAATTTTCTAAATTTTGTATTTTTTGGTCAAAATTTTTAAATATTTTAGAAAAATATTTAACGATAGTGTCTTTAGCAATGATATTTTTCGTCGCTAAAAGTATTAAAAATATTAAAAGTACTTTTAGCGACGGACTTTGAGCAACGACATAGTCTGTCGCTAGAGGTGCACCCTAATAACACCGAATTTTTCCCTTATTTTTTTGGCCTCTCTCTCACTCTGTGTGTGTGTGTGTTCTCTTCATCGCTGCCGTTTACTCTCCCCTCCTCTGCCACCTCCGTTCACCACATCGCCATGTTCTCCCGCCGCCCTAATCCTCTACTATTGCCCTCCCCCCTGTGGCCTCTGCCTTGCGTTGTCTTCTTCCCATTCCCCAGCCCCCCTTTCCTCTGCCATCGCTCTCCCCTACCCCGTCGCCTCTCACCTCAGTGGCCCACTACCTATACTTAGGGTCCGGTCGCAAGAAGACCTGTATGAGCAATATAGAAGACCATAATCCGCTTGCTTAACTGGATGAGCATATAGAGCTAGAGGACGCAAAGTCCGTTGCAATTTATCGATATACTGAGAAGCAACTAGATTCAGTTTGTTGGTTGCATAAGCTTGAGCTTGTCGTTGTACCTGGTATAGCTGGAGGTGAGACTAGAGACGGTGGCAGCATGTGTGTTTCCATCATTGTTGAACTAGAATCTCAACGAGCAGAGATGTGAATATGCCATAGATAGAGGTCATTGTATGACTATGAGACAATATATAATGCCGAGAAGGCGAGATACTATAGCAAAAACCCTGAACGCGACTTCAAGTCACAGGGTGCTGTGAATTTGTTCATTGCTTTTGAGGTGGTTTATACACCATTGTTGATGGTCGCAGGCATAGTTCAAACCCTTACAAAAAATTAAAGTACGTGACTGAAAAAAACAGCCTTTCCAGCGGAGAACTCTCCCGTGTATATATGTGTAGTTGTAGCTGTCTCATACTTGGGGGTAGACCCCTTTTTGGAGGGTAGACCCCTTTATATAGCCATATGAGAAGATTCTTAGTAAGACTGGGCCGTGGGCCAGATGTGTCAGGATCGCGTTGAGATTCTCGAGAATCACGTCAGGATTCTCGAGGATCACATCACGATCTATCAGGACTCTTTTTTAGAATCTTGATAAGATAATGTCCCAGTTTGACTGAGATTGCCAGGTATTCCCCAATTATTGAGAGTTATATCAATTACGTTTTTTGCAAAAATGATCGACGAAATATTCTGCCAGTGAAGGTGATAATTTCCATTGGAAAAGATATATTTTTTGTCGATTGAAAATCTTTCGCTAATCTTTTAACGACAATATTATTATTAATGAATTTTTACTGACCAACATCCCGTCAATAAAAATCTATAACGATGGATTTAAGGTCTATACCAGGCAAAAAAAAAAAAACTGTCAATACTCTTTTTCGTGTAGTGTTGCATCATTCATTCTGGAGAATAATGCAAGTCTGTGTCTCTATATAATGCAAAACCTAATAGAGAAATTGGTTTAGAGCCCAACTGAAGCATTGTAAAGCAAGCTGATAGGTAAGTAAATCACTACATTTGAGAATACCATGTGTACAGCCATTAACATTTGAATAAGCTGCCAAGTCGCATGCACAATCCGAAGATAAACTCCTACAAAAATAGACGAACCACAGACACGCGTCGACGACCGAAGCTGTCAAAAAATACCTAGTTGGACACGTGCGTCTCAACCCACTGCCTTAACACACATGTTGGGTTATGGCAAAGACAGAGAAGGCCTGGTCTTGCAAGAATGTCAGGTACGTGTCGTTTTTATATGCCGTCCATACTAGAGATATTTGGAGATGTAAAAAGAAGAGCAACTCAAAAGTTCACTTGTGTAGCCGTCGTATTGCTGTGGAACAGCTTTTGTTTCAGCTTAAGATTCTGCTGAACTTTGCAAGTATTGTATCGAGCTGTTTATGCAGTTTCTTCTCTGGGAACAGAAAGCTTAAAGATGAAGGTTCTTTTTCCTGTTTTTCTTTTCTTCTCTTTGCCCCAGTGGGATTTACCTATAGTAGTTGCAGTTCTTCTTTGGTTTCCTCCTCTTTTTTCCTTGATAAGAGGATATAAGTTCAAAGATCTGGTGATCCTCTTGGACACTCTTTTACTGCCCTTCATTATTGCGGTTTAGGTCTACCGGGAATTCTAGTATTCAAGAGGACACCCGAACTCGAGCAATTTTCTTTTAACTTTGAGTCAAAAGATTTTAAAAAGCGAGAAGCCAAAGCACAACGTGTTAATATAGCTTAACCCCTGCTAATCCAAAAAGCTACAGCAAGTATAGAAACGTGATATAATTAATTAAGCTTTCTTACACTAGGTAAGAGCAATAGGAAATATTTTTTTTACCCCGTATGCTTGTGATATTTTACGTCGGGCCAATTTGCAGAATAATCTTTTCTGGAGTGAAGAAAAATGCAAGAAAACCTTGATTAGTATTTTATATTTTTTAACTTTGTTTATGTAAAGCTTCACGAAACTAGACCGCATGCACACTCTTCTGGTGGTGGTGACGAAGAAAGAATGGTAACAAGAAAGCAGAAGGCAGAGAAATCGCATGAAACAGAGCAGGCGCCAAAGAAATCCAAGTCTGACAATGGAAATACTGGCCAGTCCGAGAATGATAATGGCCGCTCAACTGCTGACATTGCTGCGGAGTTTGAGAAGTTCTGCAAAGCTACAATTGAACACATAACAATCGAGCAAATGAGCGAGATTTTGGAACTCAATGGCGAGGAGTCGTCTGGTGATGACGATGCTGTTATGCCTAGATGGTGAGTTAATTTTGTTACGTCACATAAACTTGACTTGAAGAAAAATTTACACGCCGAAGTAGCTAGCGCACATAAGGCCATTGATGGAGATGCACATCCGATGTATTCGCCAGTTAGCTTGGTTTGTCAGTTACATCATGATGATGATGGAGATTTCGAATGCAACTAAAATAATGAAGACATGCATGTAGTACTCATTGCACCAAAGAGAACACTTGAATCTGGATCACGTTCGCCAGAGCTTTTTCAAACGGAAACAAGTACAAGATGGTTACTGACTTGGAGGAGATAAATACGTGCACACATGTATCATAGGCCTAGTTAAATTTTAAGCATATTAAACCATCATCTTTGGTTCAGACTTCCGGCACAATTTGGCTGCTGTTGATTTTGACTATGAACCCCTGAGCAACGTATGACCTTAGTTAAAACTTTAATCGAGGTGCAAGAAATAGGTGCGGTTCCCGAATTAAAATTTGAGGTTCAAAGCGTCAAAAACGACAGTCAAAAACGACCGCTTCACGTTTTGAGTGGAAGCTTCTGAGTCGACATATACTGAAGTTAAGATGTGAGCTGCTTAGTGTCAAAAATGGAAACTTCCCCTTTTTGAGTGGAAGCTTCAGAGACGCAGTATAGGTCCAGTTATGAAATATCATTGACAAGTATTGAAAAGTGATTCAACTTAATCTGTCCAGTTATGAAATATCATTGACAAGTATTTCTATGGGTCATTAGTAACTGCTGAGAAAATTGTTGGAGGGAGCGTTTCGCGCATTGCTCACACATTCATCGTTATGCATAGATGTCGAAGGAGCTAGGACTCGATATCTTAGTGCCAAAGTATGTGATTGTGATTGTTTTGGCATCGTGACTAGTTTAACACAGCATCTTCTAACTTGTACAGCCAAGAGCTTATGTTCTATGGGCCGGTGGGCAACTGTCCAGTGTGCGGTAGCGTTTTGGTGTGCGTCGACCGCACCTACTCGTGCAAAGGTGAATACAGCGAGTGGTCAACTTGTACCTTCAAAACCAGGGATCCACCACGGAAAGAGGAGGAAATCAAGTTCCCTGATTCCGTTCAAAAATCCGCTATTTCTGATGTACTACTTATCCTACTCCCGGCTCTTTGTTTTTCTTCTGACAACTATTCTGCATGGCTCTTTCATCTTGCTATTCTGGAATTTTCACTACTATTACCATAACATTTTGTTTGTATGTTGGCACAGTTGCTTAAGACACACCAAGATCCAAAGAAACGCCCGAGGAAGGACAAAAAGGACCAAGGCTCTTCAGACAAACCAAAACCCTTCGCGCGGATGATGATCTCTCTTTCAGGCCGCCTCTCTAGGACTCATGTATGTCATGTGTCTTCATCACAATTGTAGGGATTCCTGAGTGTGATGTTGCTAATCAGATCTGACTTCTTTGTTTTGTGCAGCGATTCCTGAGTGATGTTGCTAATCAGATCTGACTTCTTTGTTTTGTGCAGCAATACTGGAAGTCCCAGATCGAAAAACACGGAGGAAAGGTTTCCAATTCTGTTATTGGTACGTTTTAGCTATGGACAGAACTCAGTTGGAAGTATGGCTGCTTTAAGTGTACAGATGGTTTCAGAATAATATTTGTCTTCCTTCAGGTGTAACTTGTCTAGTTTCGTCCCCTGCTGATAGAGAACGTGGAGGTTCATCGAAACTTGCAGAAGCGATGTTAGTACCCTGTATCCAAAAGGCTAATTTGTCACCTCAGTACATAAGTTAGATAAATTGCCTTTTGTATTATAATTTATGTTAGGATTTAGGTTTGTTGATTGTAGTTTAAGATTATGTCTGTATTCTGTTAAACACAAATAATAATCACGTTATACTTGTCTAGAGAGAGGGGCATACCAGTGGCAAGGGAAGAGTGGTTGATTGACAGCACTGAGAAAAAGCAAGCCCAGCCTTTGGATGCTTATGATATTGTCAGTGACCTTGTCGTGGAGGGCCGAGGAATTTCATGGGATAAGCAAGATCCTAGTGAAGAGGCGCTTGAGTCACTCACGGCAGAAGTAGATTCTCTTCCCTCCTTTTTCTTCGTATGTGATACTTACTATCCTATGTACTAATGCCTAATGATTTCAGCTCAAGCTATATGGCAAAAGAGGAGTGCACAGGGATAGTAAGTTGCAACAACGTGGTGGAAAGATACTTGAATGGAAAGGAATACTCTACAACTGTGCCTTTTCTCTTTGCGACAAAGGACGAGATGTGAATGAGTATTGCACAAACCCTGATCTTTTAGTGCTATTCCTTAAATTTGCATCTCTGATGAGTCTCTACCTAATTTCCTACGAGTGCAGATTGTGCATTATGCAACTCATTGAGGTACCTGAGAGTAGCTTGAATATGTACTACAAGAAGGGGAAACCTGGTGCCGATCCCAGAGCAGAGGAGAGGCTTGAGGAATGGGAAGACGTGGACAATGCTGTGAAGGAGTTCGCTAGACTCTTCGAAGAGTTAACTGGGAACGAGTTTGAGCCATGGGAGAAAGAGAAGAAATTCCAGAAGCAGCCGAAGAAGTTTTACCCCATTGATATGGTACATGCTCGTTTTTTGTATTTATTCGCCAGGTGTTCAAGGTGGCTGCATTATCTCTTAGTTGTGGCCGCTTTGAAATTTTTGGCTTTGAAATTTTTGGCTTACGAGGATCCTTCATCCTGTGTAGGATGATGGAGTTGATATTAGGCATGGGGGACTCGGCCTTAGGCAGATGGGGGTTGCGGTTATTGATTGTAAGCTCGATCCATATGTTGCAAATTTCATGAAAGTTCTATGTGGTCAGGAAGTTTACAGGTCCGTGTCATCCGTGCTAATGATTTTCGCGTTGTAAATATCCTTGTGTTCATTATTAAATCCCATATGCTATCGGATTCTCTCAGGTACGCTTTGATGGAGATGGGACACGACCCGCCTGACTTTCCCATGGCAATGCTTACCGATGTCCATTTGAGAAGATGTACACCACCACCCCCCCCCCTCTCTCTCTCTCTCTCTCTCTCTCTCTCTCTCTCTCACTCACACACACATACAAAGATTAAATGATTCTCTGGCTTCAGGTGAGGAGCTTCTCCTGAGATTCATCGATACAGTCAAGTCAATGAAGGAACCAGGGGACAAGGCTGATGCTGTCTGGTCGGACTTTAGCCAGAGATGGTTTACACACTTGCCCTCGACTAGGCCTTTCATCTTAAGGGACTATCAGGATCTTGCGGATCAGGTACGGTTAGTATAATTTGTGATGGACCTTCTTATTTTAGGTACTCCGGAACTCAATTTGGTGTCAATGTAAAGGCTGCATCACAACTGGAGTCTATCAGAGACATGACTATGGCGTCCCACCTCATTGGTGACATGAGTGGTCCTACCCTAGATGACCCCCTATTTGACTGTTACAAGAAGCTGGGTTGCTCCATCTCCCCTCTGGCGGACAACACGGAAGACTACAAGATGATAGTAAAATACTTGGAACAAACATACGAACCTTACAAAGTTGGGGAGATTGTAAGCGCCCCTGCATTCAAATTCTGATATGCAAGGAAGTTTGTAATTGCAGTCCTAAGCTGTTCTAATTTGCATTACAGACTTATGGCGTGTCAGTTGACAGGATTTTTGCGGTTGAGTTGAGCGCAGGTCCATCCTACGATGATCTAAAGAAACTACCAAACAAACTCTTACTTTGGTGTGGTAAGTGTTGTTTTTTCCTTCCCAAGCTCCAATCCCTGTCTTGGTTTACAGGGATGGTCTTCAAGAATCATTTCTAGTTCTGTGATAGTTTTACATGTCTTTTATCAGGCACTCGAAGTTCAAATCTGCTTAGGCACTTGCACAAGGGGTTCTTACCATCAATATGTTCGCTCCCAGTGCCAGGATATATGGTAATGGCCCTACCGATTACTGTCTTTGTATGTTCTATTTTTTATGTTCACAAGGTTTTCTTGCTCTCCTTCCAGTTTGGGAAGGGCATTGTCTGCTCAGATGCTGCAGCAGAAGCTGTCAGATATGGTTTTACTGCAGTAGACAGGCCAGACGGCTTCTTAGTTCTGGCTGTTGTTTCTCATGGACAACAAATACCGGAGATCACTCTTCCACCCGAGGTATCTTCCTTCCCCGCCCCTCCCCCCTCCCTCCCTCCCCCTTTCTGTGTTGCCCATCTGCATGGGGTTTTGTTTCAGTATCTGATGTTATGGGGAAATGCAGGACACCAAGTCCTTGGAAGAGAAGAAGACTGGAGTGAAGGGTTTAGGAAGGAAGACAACAGAAGAATCCGAGCACTTTGTTTGGAAGGATGATATAAGGTTCCGTGCGGTCGCCTGGTCCCATCACAGCACGAAGATAGTCCCCTCGAGTACAATGAATATGCCGTCTATGACCCAAATCAGGCATGCATTAGGTTCTTGGTGGGTGTGAAGTTTGAAGAACAGGATGTGGTGTATGATGTGGAGTAAGAAATACATGGAAGAAGCTAGGTATGAAGGGGAAGGAAAGAGAGTATAGAAATTGTAAATGCTTGTCCTCTGCTTTAGCTAACTGTAACTGGTGGTTGGTGGGGAGCCATTGTGCATCTTTTGTTGTACATAAACTTAGCAACAAGAACCCTAGTTTAATGTACATACTCTTCCCTCTGCTTTAGTGCGCCCAGTACTTTGATGTGCTTTTAATGGGCATTTAATTTGGAAGGGAGTTGTTGATCCTTGCTATTTTGGAAGGGATTTGTTCCCCATCTGGTTAGTAGAGCAGTAGATCTCATGTTACTAGATTTCAGAATGAAAGCGAAGCGCCTATTTAAGCTGTTTACCCTGACAGAATGCAAAGCCTTCTTCAAGAGGACTTTCCTCACTCCTTGACTTTTTCTTCATGTATTCATTTCCTACGTAATTCTTTTACAAGAGCTTTTTGGGGGGTGTTCGTAACATTGGTTACGTTAGATGCAGAAATTAAATTCACAGGGGTCCCTTGCCCAGAACGTCACCTGGACTGGACCTTTGCCCCAGTTCGTGCTTCCACCGTAAATTGGCAACAGTCCACCTGCTTCTGCCCCAAGAATGCAACTACACGATACACATGCTAAGTTGGCGATGACCGAGGTTAGCTTGGGTTGGATTAAAGCCTAAGCACTTGATTCAAGATGGCACCCCCGCTGTCCTCATAATCTCTCGCAGTAGTAGTACTATAACGGTTAAGGGTAAAGGACGGAAACCCATACAGGAGGAGATCTGCGACTATTAGTGCAAAACATGATCAATCATCCAACTAAACAAATTCCCAATCATTTTCCTTGATAACAAGGTGCGGATGGGTTTACGAGACAGTTATTCTGCCAAAGTAAATATAATGAGTCACTATTAGAAACTGAAACAGGGGAAGCAACAGAAGCAATCTACTCTTTTTCATAGAACCCAAAGCACAAAAACATGTCGACTTTGCAGCTCTCTCTCTATTGCAGCGCTTATAATTGACAGCAGCTTTGAAGAGACGGTGTGGGATGACGCCAGACTCAATCAGCTGGACCACAAAGAGATGCACCCTCGGAGAGGTGCTCCAAGGTTCTTTGGACATCTCCGTGTATTGGCGGGAGCCTATAATAGGGATACTAATTGACATAACCTAAGACGCTCCAAGACATACTTCCTCTGAAGTATCATATGCTGTTCAGCTTAGTGTCTCAGTCAATGAGAGCATAAACCTGGTTTACAGGCCACTTTTTACCACTAGGAAAAGCTACAGTACGGATGTAATCCTCTAATTGCCGTAATCTCACATAAAACGCCTGGACATATCCCAAAAAGATCTTCTTGATATATAGTAAACCAAGACAAATATATTGCCAGCCTACCTGAAGATCTACTTTCCTAGTTGCTATGGATAACAAAGGGATTTATGGGACACTCGCAGGCCAATTCCTTGATGTAGCGTTGTTTCCATCAACACTCCTAACCATGTGATTGATTTCCATGCCTATAATCACTTTCATGATTATTCAAGCCTTTTCTGGCACTAGGTTGGCTACATAAATCTGTATCTTTGTTTCCATCAACGCTCTGAACCAGTTAACTGCTTTCCATGTCTATTATCACCTGAGCCTTTTTCCCCAACGACAAGGTTGGCTACATAACTCATCTTCCCTACTCAATTTTCCAAGGGTTTATGCTCACAGATGCGACTATGTTGCATGCTAGTCATCAACCTGTTACAATCTACCACTCTCCTCCTTTACCCGGGCTTGGGATCAGCTATGTATAGGATATAAGAAACAACTTGGGACAATACATCTTGAAAGCTGAATAAGTGTGCCTATAAACCGCACACAGTTCACAATAATACCAGTAATATAGTAGCCCCAAGTAAGGTAAAAGAAATGCATATGTAGCTCGTAATCACAGACCAGATAATTGAAAGTCTCAACTAAATTGGATCAGGACGACAAGATGCAAGTATGCGGTCTTTCTTGTTCAGCTATACACCTGAGTTCTACATCCTATACTACCTTGGATAATCATTGTTCCCTTGACCTACCTTGCTGCATACGATTCATAACACAGGAATGTAAAGGATATAAACTTGACAAGGCAATCAACTAAGCCCAGAGTAGAAAAGCTTCGAGCAACAATTATTGTACACAACCGAGCGAGGGGGGGAATCAAACTCGCTCCGGGTTAACGGTATTACCTCCTGCATCTCCACCAAATCATGATAGATGCCATCACAGAATCATCGCCTCTTTCATATATATTGATAGGCAAACTTATATAAGAGCAACCGCAATATTAGCAACGGGACTGCCTATCTATATCAACATCACGGAAAAGCATTCCTTTCATAATATAGTCAATTTGGGATACTAAACCTATTATCGATGATGATCACCTTTCTGACTTTCTCGTATCCTTTGCGTTTTTGACAAAAATGTGTTCCACCTTGCACCAATGGGGTCATTCAATTCTCAAACACGAAGACCATAGAGAGAGCATAAAAATGAAGATACGGAGCTGAAGCGCATGAGGCACCACTCTGGGCTTTTCATGATTAAATCTTTACGCAGCCTTGTCTCTTCTTTAGAACGGAGCCATGTCCAGAGCATGTAACGCAAAATGGTCGTAGTGGACCAGTGCTACCATTAGTGGACCAGTGGCCGTAGTATCCAGAGGAGCCAAGCTGAAAGGAACCTGATAGTGCTACCATTAGTGGACCAATGGTCGTAGTAACTCAGTATGTTACCAACTTGGCCACTAATAGACTATTGGACGCTCAAAGCTACAACCGGTATACAACCTAAGATTAAGATTTCATTTCCAGGGTTCTTTAGATTGGGCTAACACCAATGCATTTAAAAAAGAGCTTCTCTTTTCAGAAAGGTTTTCACTGTCATGAACATATACCAACGTTTACTCATCTTGACAGTGTCGTGTCGAAAGATTAACTCATGTAGACACATTAGCCAGAGTGCGTGCAGGAGAAGGCGAGCTCCTTGTGAACACGTCCCAGTGATTTTCCTCCCTTCATCATGGCTGCTTAGTCTTGCGAAAACGACTTGGTATGATATCTCAGTCTGAGGAGGAAATCATCCTGCAGCATGTCCCCTAGTGTTGCTGCATTGTTGCTTGAATTAGCAACACTACTTGTAGAAATTTAGTTAATGTTCATGAACCAAGTGCTTTAGTGGTGAAGAGAATACCTAGGAAAGAACCAAAACAGGTAATTACAGACATGACCTTACCATAGCACAATTCAGTGCATGGCTAAACAAAAACTTACTCGTTGATGGAAAAACTGAAAAACTGGAGGTAAGAATATCAATTCCTTCTCTTTCCGATATAAATAAGATTCCTGCTACATGACCATGTCGCGAGGTATTATTCTGCGGTGCCTGATCATGGTCAGACTAGTTGTCAAGTATGGCAACTTTCTAGTTTGAGTTAACTTTAAAATAATACATCTTGGAAGCAGAACCAACTATGCCATCAACCACAAGCTGTACAAACTTTCCCCATTATGAATCCTCAGTAAAGTAGCCCCAAGTATGGGAAGAGTAGTACACATGTAAGTAGAAATTTCACGTGTTAAGTAAATGAAAGCCCACACTGCAACCGTATTGAACTCAAAAACAAAATGCAACAATGCATTTCTTTAGATTTCAGCTTTATATTTGAGTTTTACACCCCAACTACCTTGGATAGAACAGGGCATGTTAAACAGAATTTCACAATTGTTGTTCCCTAGTCTTTCTGCACGAGCCTACTCTCGCAACATATTAATAGACAAATATGGACCTGACAAAACAATCAATGAATCCCAGAAAAACAAAAGACTTTTAACATGGGCAAACGTCATTGATGTATAACAACAGGAGGAAACTTAAACTTGCCCGAGATAAAGGGTATTACCTCCGGTCTCTCCACCAAATCATGATAAAAGTCATACTCCGCCTCATAATCATGCAACCGAAGCTCTGCCTTCTGATTAGTGTGGTAATGATGCTTGGCAGAAGCAAATTTTCCAAACCCAAACACGCTAACTTTGTCACAAATCCCCAAAGCAAGCATAACAGCCTGTATACCTGACGAGTAATGAAAATTAGCCCCGTCACGAGCAGACCCCCATTCCTCAATACCCTTCCCAGTATCTTTCAAAAACCGTTTCACCGAATAATACTTTACAATTCGTGCGCACAACACATCAAACCGCGGATCAGTCACCAACAAAGGCGCCTTGTGCGACGAATTACACAAGGTATAGTCCAAGAAATGCACCGGCTGACATATATACATTATCATCGGCACTTCCACCCCATAGGGATGACAAAAACAACCCTCCCTACGTGCACACAAGTGTAGTATATTGCTATTCACGAAAGAAACACTCGTTTTCGACCCCACATTCCGCTCAAAACTCCCGGTTCTCGCGTTATTCAATCGAATCACAAACTCATGACCATCAATCAACTTCCCATTCTCATTGTTCAACAAAATGCCGCTATTTCCAACTACGGCACAAGTCTTAAACCTCCCTTCAAAACCCTTTTGAGCAACCCCATTGTACCGATCAATCTTTTCCTTTACAATATCCACCATATCCGACATAATATCAGGTTCGTACCGCCTTTTTCGCGACCAGTCCTGCAAGTGCCGTCTAAAATCCAGCCACAACCTGTAAAACTGAGGTGACCGGAGGCTTACCGCTATGCCCCGAGCCGACCTGGCACGGATATCGAACCGGTACCTGCCGGACGACAAGAAGGACCGGTGGCGGCCCCGGTTCCCGAAATTGCCCTCGACTAGCTGCTCGATTTCCTGCTGGAGACGGGCTTCGCCCACGTCGACGGAGGCGAACTTGAGCAGAGTGGCGTTGAAGGCCGGCAAGGCCCCTTTGGAGAAGACCCGTTTCGTACCGGCACGGACTGAGACGCGGAGGCTGAGCGTGGCGGCGAGTACGATGACTAACAGCAGGCTGAATAGCGGCCGGATACGGCGCTTCATTTGGGGGATTTCGTGAGCAGTATATGGTCGCTAATCGTGCGGTTCTCGTCGCTAAATCTTGCCGTACATGGGTGGCTGAGATTTCAAAGAGAGAAGGTGAGGTGGGTTTTGCCTCATTTTCGATGAGAAAGGGGAGCTGAGCAGCGTAGATCTGAGTGGCGGCTGGAATGGGAAAGTTGAGCGGGGGGTGGAGTGGGGAGAGGGGGATGTTGGGGCCTGGGGGAGTAAACAAAGTGGGGGTGAAGAGACTTGGTTTGATTTATACTCCAGTTGGAATGGGAATCTAGACTTGGATGTAGATGATCATTACATTTACATAGGGTGTGTGTGGACTGGAACGGCATCTTTCAACTGTTTTATTAACAAACTCTACTGTGCATGGCCATATAATTGGGAAGGCGTCTTTTAGACGGTTATGGCAAGACTCTCACGAGGTAAATGCAAGACTTGAATTGTTTTTGTTGTTGATTTTTTGATCTTATTAAAGCCTTATAATTTTGGGGTGGGGGTAAGGTAAAAAAATTAGTCAGCACCACTGGTTCTCAAGCCTGAACTACGTCCATTTTAGAGGCAAAAAGGAAATTTCTCCAACCTAAGCTTGGCTCACATATTTGGATTACTTTACAAAAGAAAATGCCATTCTACCACCGGTTCAAAGCCCTCGATCCTAGCTTGCTCCAAAGGGAGGATGCTTCTTTTGCCGCTATTGCTATTTAAGGCAGATTTGAAAGTACTGTATGATCAAAATTTCCATCTATAGGGTCATTCTGGAAGGAAGAGTCCATGAATCCCCGCAACTAAAGATGTGTAAAACTTCATCTATTTCTTGGAACTGATGCATGGTTCATGCTTATGGACTATTGAGTGCTAAGACAACTTGGTCGCCGTCAATATCTTTCTTGATCATTTTAGTTTGCACGGTTGCAACTTTAAATCTAATTTGAACAAACGAAAACGAGGTTGGAGCTTTTGCAAACTAAATTATGAAATTAATAAGCACGTGCAGAAGAAGTCAGGAGGGAAGTCGGAGGACATTTCTCTACAGCAATAAAGTGTTTGTAGAGGAGTGTCAATATAGCTAGATAGTGCAACAGTCTAGCGTCATCCTAAATGTAACTCTACACGCAAATGTTGGTCACAGTCCAAGAAGTGAAACAACTGGATCTAATAGGATCTCTAATTGGTCACAGTCCAAGAAGTGAAACAACTGGATCTTGAAACGCTGACTTGGACTTCTTCAAATCTTCAGCGAAAAATTATTTTATCGACGACTACCCGGAGAAGTTTGGTGATCCTTGTCTTGTGGAATCACCAAAGTTGAAGGTAATTTTTTCTTTGATTCAAGATCATATAGAAATCAATCCTCGTGCTATGAAAATTCTCAATTGAAGAAAGGGACTTAATTAGTGTGTATTGGTCTTCAAATGAAACAAAGAGTGAGAATTTTGAGATGACAAAGTCACAGCAGAACATTTGGGTCTTTCTTGCCTGCCCCAAGGCTTTTATTTGTAGGCTAGGGGAGTAGGCTTCATTTCAAAAAATCCATAATTAAATAGATTTTTTCCCCCCCGTACTTTTGAAACTTGATCAAAATTTGACTTGAATTTGACGTGTGATATAATTGAATCATAATAATGGACCAGACCTAGTTTAATGGTCTTGGGCCATATTCTTCTTATCTAATTTTGGTCTGAATATATATATATATATATATATATATATATATATATATATATATATATATATATATATATGGGTCGTGATCCATTGAGAGCGCTAGCAACTTGGGTTAAGTTGCTAGCGCGATCTGGCCGTCCACTAGCGATCTGTGGACGGTCCAGATCTTTTTTTTTGCATTTTTTTTAAGTTCGTCCGTTACATTATGTAGCGGACAGTTTTTTGACGAAAATACCCTTGCCTGTTCAACTCATTGTGTACTTCAGTTTGTCCGCTACATAATGTAGCGGACATAATATAAAAAAACCTAACTCTTTTCACTTTCAAATTTGGGTTAGATCTCTCTCTCTCTTTCTCGGACATCAACAGATCTCTCGACGGCGGCAGCTATGGCCATCGGCTCCGCACCGGCCTGGCCGTGCCTGCCTGTGCCTCCGGTGGCTCCGGTGAAGTCCACGCCGGCAAAGACTCGGTGGGTTCTAAGTTTGTAGGATGTTGTGTTCTAAGTTTGTACGAGTTACAGACTTTGACCCATTTTGAAAATCAAGCTTGGTTGATCGGCAGCAATGGTGGATTTTGCTGGCGTTTGGAGATGTGGTAGTTTTGGGTTTGCTGGTGATTGATGAGTTCCATGCATGTGGTGGTTTTGTTGATGAACATGGTTGCCACTGGCGTGGTGGTGGGTTCGATCGGTCTGTTACAAAAGGTAAGAACAAATGCCACAAGAACAAAAGCCCCAGGGATTGTTTCAGGCGTAAGGGCTGGAGTAATGGTTCCACTCATGCAATTGTAGCTCTAATGGGGATTACCACTGTATCTTATCATATTCTGAACAAAAAGAATATGAGTAGGAGGATTTCATCGCTCCATCCACTGTTTGCTGTGATTTTCTCTCTGCATTATATAATTTTTGCTATTATTCCACACATCCGATTCTAATGAATTGAAGAAAGAAGAAAGCAATAGAAAGAGGAGAAGAGAGGAGATGAGGGAGAGAGAGAGAGAAAGAGAGAGAGAGAAGAAGCGGTGGCTGCTATCATTCCAGATCTGACAGTCTCTGACAAGAGAGAAAAGACTGTCCAGGTTGTAATATTTTTTTGATTTATGTCCACTACATTATGTAGCGGACAAGCGATGCAGTATACTCCTCGGGGGTATTTTCGTCAAAAAACTGTCCGCTACATAATGTAGCGGACGTATTTAAAAAAATGCAAAAAAAAAAAAGATCTGGACCGTCCACAGATCGCGCGTGGACGGCTAGATTGCGCTAGCAACTTAACCCAAGTTGCTAGCGCTCTTAACGGATCGTGACCCTATATATATGTATGTGTGTGTATATATATATATATATATATATGTGTGTGTGTGTGTGTGTGTGTATGTACATACATATGTATATGTATATACACACACATATATGTACACACACACACACACATATATATATATATATATATGTATATGTGTGTGTGTATGTATATATATGTGTATGTATATACATTATGTGTGTGTATGTATATATATGTGTATGTATATACATATACATATGTATGTATGTATACACACATATATATATATATATATATATATATATATATATATATATATATATATATATATATTTCGAACTTCGGGAGTCGGTTAAAATAACCATCCGGGCTCCGAAAAATAAATGAGTGATAATTTTGAGCTATACTCGGTTAGTAGTAGCATACGAAAGCGGTTTTGCTCGGTCGATTTTGTATTAGCTAAGTCGTTGTTCGTAAAGTTCTAGAATAGTTGGAGCGAGATGTTCGCTCAAAAGAGTCTGGATAGTATGATTTTAAATTAATAGTTGCATCGAGTATTCACAGAATAGGAATTTGGGTGCGAAGTTGATTGTAGCTCAGCTAATATATGAAAATTATCTGAACGATGCAACAAAAGCATAGTACCTAGACGTTACAAGTGATAGAATATCCGCGAGCAAATTTTGAGGACGAAATTTTTATAAGGAGGAAAGAATATAATATCCCGAACTTCGGGAGTCGGTTAAAATAACAATCCGGGCTCCAAAAAATAAACGGGTGATAATTTTGAGCGATGCTTGGGTAGTAGTAGCATACGAAAGCTTAAAAGGATTTAGGGACAAAATTGTAATTTTCAAAATTTCTGGCAGCTATTTGTAATTTTAGAAAACTTTGGGGTTGTAATTATAAATTTTATTTCTGGTGATGAACAATAATGAAATGAGTGATTGTATATGTTTTAGTGACATTTAATTAAATTAATAATATTAGAAGAATCTCTGGGGCAAAAGTGTATTTTTTAAAACTTTCGGTGTCATTTTAAAAAGTTAAGGGGCAAAAAAGTAATTTTGAAAAAGATGATGAACGGGATACATAGTTTTTTTAAGTAGCATCATTTTGATGATAATGAGGTGTTAGGGGGCTAAAGGAGGGGTTAGGGTGATTTTGGGGTCAAATTATAATTTTTCAAAGTCGAGGGGTCAAAATGCATATTTAGAAACTTGAGGAGCCAAAGTGCAAAATTTGAAACTTTGCAAAATGTGGCACAACCTGGGGAAAACAGGCCATGCACGATGGCCACCTCCTGGTTGCATGAAGCTGACTCAAAAATTGGGAATTATAATTTATTTGGGGATAAAATTTAATGGAGTAAATATAAAAGGAAAATGTTTGGGTGAAAAATGCAATTTTGAGAAACTAAAGAACACCACCTGTAGAACAAGAACACACCCGCCCAGTAAACACGGCTGAAAGAGGAAGAAAAAGGGAGGAAAAAGAGAAGAAAGGAAGAAAGAAGAGAGGAAATGGAGAAAGAAAGAACATCAAATCCATTTGGGTATGATTGTGAACCCTAAATTGCGAAAATATTGTGAGAATTGAATTGAAATATTAGTTGAATGAATATCGTATGTATATATATATATACATATGGGTTTCGGATATACATTTGCAAT
Source organism: Escallonia herrerae (assembly GCA_033070095.1). NCBI lineage: Eukaryota > Viridiplantae > Streptophyta > Magnoliopsida > Escalloniales > Escalloniaceae > Escallonia > Escallonia herrerae. Next base: position 140,797 of record JAVXUP010001065.1, on the reverse strand, counting down.
TGGGGATGGGGAAGAATTGTGATGAATTTTGTTATGCTTAAAATGGAGAATGAAGAAAAGATAATTAAGGTTTCAGGGAGGTGTGTGTTCGGGGTGTGGTTGAGGGTGTGTTAGTGTGTGTTCTTCAATATTGCAAATGGGTATGGATTCATGTGGTTGTTTATGTAAATTGAATGGATTTAGGGCATTAAAATGTAAATTGCAATGCGATTGAGTGATTAAAAGTGAGAAGATGTGAGAAATTCGTGGGCAATTGAAGGAGAAAAGTGTGCCCAGGTGTGGGACGGCTGAAGGAGGAAGAAGATGAGTGTTTGTGTCCAAGGTGAACTAGTGTGTGTGTGTGTTTAATGTGAATAGTGACTGTTTTTGTCACTAAAAGTAAAAATTAGTTAAACAGTTTCTAATCTGAATTTTTAAAAATAGTTAGGGTCAGATTTGGACAAAGTACAAAAAAAAGACCCTAGTTATTTTTAGGAGACCTGTATGGTGGAACATTTTCAGATTTTTTTGAGATCGGGAAGGGGGTGAACGGATGCGGGAAGTTTGAAACTTTATGGTGAAATTTAAAATATCAAACAAATGCGGTTTTGTGCAAAAACTTTATGAGGACTCTGGGATACTGAAAGGATTCATTTTCCAAGATTTTGGGTCATTCAAAAGTTGTTAGCTATTTTTGGCCAAACGGGCTTTTAAGCGTTCTGTTCGGACACCGGTTCTGAATTTTTGGGCGAAAATTTTCTAAAACACTTTTTAGCTCAAAAATGATTTCACAATGCGTAAAATAGCGTTTAAAGTGGTTTTGAGATTTTTTTGATGCCGGGAACCCTTAGGGGGCATTTTGGTAATTTGCTACCCGGAGAGGGGTAACTTGGTAATTTTCCCGGTAAAGTTTTTTTTAAAACTTTTTAGTCCAGAAAGAGTTGTAAAACACCTAAAAGGTTGTTTTGAAGCCAATTCGGGGGCATTGTGGTGATAATGAATCCCGGGTGCATTTCGGTAATTTGACGCCTAGAGGGGGTATTTTTGGTAATTTTTCCTATAAAATTTTTCAAAGGACTTGTTAGTCCAGAAAGGGATGTAGGACACCTGAAAAGTTATTTTAAAGTAGTTTTGAGATGTTTGTTAGGGCGATGGCCGCTAGGGGTGTTTTGGTAATTTTCCTTTTAAAAATATTCTGAGGAAATATTTGGTTTATAAATGATGTAGTACATTTAAAAAGTAGTTTTAAAGCGGTTTTGAGGTGTCGGTGATGTAGCGGCCACTAGGGGTATTTTGGTAATTTGCCAGGTTGGTGCTAAATTTTTGGGAACGCCAATATTATGCATCCAGAGTGCTGGGAAGTGAGGAATGGTGTTAATACACTTAAATAATGGGAGTGATTATTGTGGAGGCGTCGATAAGGCTGGGTTAGGAATCTGGTTATCGGATCGCATTAAAGAGCTATCGCAAGACGCTATGAACGGTTAAATAGGAAGGGGTAGAATAAGGAGTACGTATATGTTGAATGATGTCTAACGAGCAGAGTATTATTTGACTAGGTGATGCAGCTTGTTGTGATTAGAAGTTGCGAGTTGCTTTGGCTATAAGCTAATGAGGTAAGGACAATGTGATTCTATTATGCTAATTCATTGTTTCGATTAGTGTACTATGTTGATGATGTTTATGTTGTTGAATTCTTGTTGTTATGATTGGTCACCAGTAGTCATTGTGACCGGCATACACATATTTGAATTGTGCTGTTGAGGACTTAGGGTAGAATAAATTCCCTTAGTCCGCCGTGTTGATAGAATTTAGTGAGGATGATAGGTGTCCTAGTATGCTATGATTCGATTCGATTAGCATACCTGAAGTGGATGATAATGTTGCGTAGGGTTTATCATGTGGTTGTTGTGAGATGTTGGCAGTTATTGATAGTCGATATCTCTTCTCTTTGAGAACACCATTGAGGACTCATGCCAAACTTCTCCCGAGTCCACCATATCATTGATGATTATGCTGTAGAGATCGTTGCGTTGTTGTTGTGAAATGTCGGCACTTATTGATAACTGACATTTCTCTTATGTAAGAACGTTGTTGAGGGCTTGCAGTAATCTTCTCCCAAGTCCGTCCTATTGATGATGTCACGTTGAACTCTTGTTGTTAGGTCTGAACACCGGTTGATCTTTCTATCCGGTATTCTTTGTTGAGCTGTGTTATTGAGGACATAAGGTGGAATAAATTTTCCCTTAGTTCACCCTGTTGATGAAGTCTTGCTGCTTGTCTATAACGTGGTTAGGGAAAGCACTCTAGATAAGTTCCCTGCTTGTTGACAGCGTCTCTTCTATTTACTTGAGACTGAGATGAACATCTCATAAAATGGGACATTAATATGAGGAGGATGGCCTATGAATTATGATCACTGGCCAAAGAGGATGAATGTCACTCAAGCAGAGTCTGTCATGTCTGGTCGAGTTCTGTCCGTCGTGTCCATGTGCATTGCATTTATTTTCTTTTGATGTTGATGATTTTGATGATTTGTATTTCAATAATGTTTATCTTTACGACCTTGGATTTCGGGTTCACTTCCATGGTCAGTCAGTCCAGTCCATGAGGAGGTGGCAGTAATGCTGTTTTATTGGGCCTTAAAGCTGCTCAGTCTAACAAAAGAAAAATTATCATTTGACAAGTTATGTTGATGTTGAAATTTATTGACTACTCTTGATTCATTGCTATCTTTGAGATGATTATTATTCCTCCGAGTCTTTTGAATCATTTGTACACGATATTCCTCATGTTGTCTTTACTGGGCGATTTGTGCTCATTCCTTATATTGTAATGTGCAGGCTATAAGGTTGATCAAGGAGAACCCTCTAGAAAGGGAAAAGAAACAAGCTAGAAAAGTTGAGCAAGGGGATAAGTTGTGTGAGGTAAGACAAGCTAGAAATGGTGAGAATAAGATTAAGCTGCGAGATAGGTTGATAAGAGTCACACGACTACAGTCGTACATAAGGTTGTAACTATTCATGTTGTTTAAGGACCTGTAAGTCTTCCGCTGCAGTACGATGTATGTTTGTACGAAAATTTTTGTAAGGACGCATTTTGGAGAGTCTATTAATGATGTATGAGTATGAGGATGTAGTTACTCTATATTCATCACAGGGTTTTGAATGTGATTATGATCGATAACTCAGCCCGGTGATGTCACCTGGGTTAAGGGTGTCGCACCTTTGCCACAGGTGAAGGAAGTGACACTTGATTCTTATGGCAGCTTTGGGAGCTATGAGATTTAGCTTTTGGTTTTATAAACCTTGTAGTTATATTCTTTTCGAAACTTTACCCGGTTGGGGTAATTTGATAGATTTGTTTTGTATGACTATTTTGTTCGCTGCGATTAGATATTGTTTTGTAATAGAATATTCAGTGGAAGAAATACTTGAGAATGGATAACTTTTGTTCCATGGATATTTATATAAATCTCATTTTTGGAGGTTTTTAGTTGCTCTTTTTATACCGTTATCTTAGAACTATAATGGTATATCATTGAGGTATGTTTTGAAGTTGCGGCCTCCCGGTTTAGGGGAGTGACAGGGTTGGTATTAGAGTTTAGGTTTGTGATTCTGTAGACTCGGGTGATCCTAGGTTTAAGCGTTATGAAATGATTGTGCGATTCATTTTGGTCTCTCTTGATTAGTGTGTATCCTTGTGTAATTATAGGCTCATACAGTTTCGTTTGATGTGCTAGGAGTACCATGCCTCCTAGACGCTCTAATCGTAACGCCAACGAACCTCACGATCCACCAACGAATGAGGGAGTTGCAGAGGCCATTCTATATGGATTCCAGAATTTGGCTAACCTAATTGCAGGTGGTAACGGGGTACCGCTACACCAAGATCAAAACAATGGGCAGAATGGTGGTGTTAAAACCGGAGATATGGAGAAATTTAAGAAGTTAGTATCCGCTTTTAGAGGGGAACCCGATCCAGAGAAGGCTGAAGCGTGGATGAACCAGAATGAGAAGGTGTTTGACCTTTGGGATAGCAGTGACAAGCAAAAGGTGGCTTAGGTAGTTTTCATGTTAGAAGATGAAGCCGACCATTGGTGGAAGATGGTCAAGCGAACACAGAGGATCAGCGCTGATCATCCCATGACTTGGGAACGATTTAAGAGCATTTTCTTCAAGAAGTACTTTCCTCAAAATGTACGAGATCAGAAAGAGGAAGAATTCTTGAAGTTAGTACATAATGATATGACAGTAGCAGAATATGAGGCGAAGTTCACCTCATTGTCAAGGCATGCCCGGCATTTGGTTGACACCGAGAATCGCATGGCAAGAAGATTTGAAAAGGGATTGAAGCGTGGTATTAAGAACATATTGTTGGCTCTAAAGCTTCCGACTTATGCCAAGGTGGTTGAACGGGCTGAAATTCTAGAGACGGACTACGGGGAATTTTTGAAAGAGTAAGAGGAGCTGAGGCACAAAAGAAGCCGTACAGAAGCTTCGAACAAGAACAAGAGCGGTGGTCAGAACAAGAGGAAAGCAACTTTACAATAAGGTATGAAATTGACTCAAGGGGGTACGAAAGTTTGTGCTTCTTGTGGCAAGAATCATGGGGATAAGCCCTACCATTGTTTGACAAATTTATGTTTTAATGGTGGGAAGGTGGGGCATTATGCTATGGAATGCCCATATCCGAAGAAGGAGAAAACTTACAACGTTCAGGCTCAGGGTGGAGCTAAACTGCCCACGGGGGACCAGAGGCCGAGAGTACAAGGCCGTGCTTATGCTTTAACTGCCAAGGATGCCACAACTTCTAACGACATAATGGCAGGTACAGTTCAGATTGGTTCTCATTCTTTTCATGCATTGTTTGACCCTGGATCCACGAATTCGTTTATAACCTTGCGTGTAAGTTGGGTTTTGACCCACAACTTTGAGAGTTTGATTTGATGATTGATACCCCGATAGGGAAATCTGTATTAGTATCTACAGTGTACAAGCCTTGCTTGGTAGGCATTGAGGGTAGGGTGTTACCCACTAACCCTATAGCTATGGACATTCGGGATTTTGATGTTATCCTCGGTATGGACTGGTTGTCTTCCTGTCATGCCTCGTCGGATTGCTATGCCAAATAAGTGCATTTTTGGATTCCCGGTAAATCCAAGTTCAAGTTTAAGGGTTCTATGCCCATTACTTTGTCTTGCCTTCTATCTGCCTTGCGAGCTAGGCGTTTGCTTCAAAAAGGATGTCAAGGATATTTAGCTCACATTATGGATACTCGTATAGCTGTTCAGAACTTATCTGATATTCCCATCGTTAGTGAATTTTTGGATGTGTTTCCGGAGGAACTCCCTAGTCTTCCTTCAGATCGTGAAATCGAGTTTGTTATAGATCTTATACCGGGAGCTGCTCCAATTTCTAAGGTCCTTACCGTATGGCCCGACCGAGCTCAAAGAACTTAAGGTCCAACTTCAAGAATTGCTCGAGAAAGGCTTTATTCGCCCAAGCGTCTCTCCTTGGGGTGCTCCTATTTTATTTGTGAAGAAGAAGGACGAAACGATGAGGTTGTGCATTGACTATAGAAAGTTGAACGTATCACAGTTCGCAAAAAGTATCCTTTGCCACGCATTGACGATTTGTTTGATCAACTTCAAGGTGCGAAATACTTTTCCAAGATTGATTTAAGATCGGGTTATCACCAATTGAAGATTAGGAAGGATGTTATATCCAAGACTGCATTTATGGACTTAATGAATCGAGTATTCAATCGATATTTGGACCAATTTGCATAGTCTTTATTGGTGACATATTGACTTACTCTAAAAGCAAGAAAGAACATGAAGAGCATTTACGTATGGTGCTACAAATTTTAAAGGAAGAGAAGCTTTATGCCAAGTTTAATAAATGTGAGTTTTGGCTTGAAAAAGTCGTATTTTTAGGGCATGTGCTATCTAAAGATAGGATCTTGGTGGATCCATCTAAGGTAGAGGCAATTTGGAATTGGGAAAGACCAAGAACGATCAGTGAAGTTTGTAGTTTCCTTGGTTTGGCGGGCTATTATTGCAGGTTTATTGAGGGGTTTTCAAAACTCGTTGTTCCATTGACTCGATTGACCAGGAAGAAGGTAAGGTTCAAGTGGTCGGAAGAGTGTGATCGTAGTTTCCTTGAATTAAAGAAAAGATTGGTTTCGAACCCTGTTCTTTCTCTACCATCGGGGATTGCAGGATTTGTGGTATATAGTGACGCGTCACGAAAAGGTTTGGGATGTGTCTTAATGCAGCACGGGCGAGTTATTACTTATGGCTCGCGGCAACTCAAAACGTATGAAGTAAACTACCCAACACATGACTTGGAATTGGCGGCAGTAGTTTCACTTTGAAAATTTGGAGGCACTATCTCTATGGTGAGACGTGTGAGATATACACTGATCATAAGAGTCTTAAGTTTTTATTCACGCAGAAAGAATTGAATATGCGACGACGTCGATGGTTGGAATCGCTTAAGGACTATGATTGCAAGATTTTGTATCATCCAGGGAAAGCTAATGTGGTCGCCAATGCTCTTAGCTGAAAGAACTTAGGTGTGTGTGCAGCCCTTTTAACTTCACGTAAGGAAATTCTTGTGGATCTTGAAAGTTTGGGTGTGGATGTTTTGGTTTCCGGGATGGGAAACTATTTGGGTAATTTAATGGCGTGACTTACCTTGATCGAAAGAATTACGCAAGCTCAAATTTTGGATTCAAAATTTGTTAAGATTAGAAAACAAGTTGGAGAAGGTCAACAGCCAGAGTTTAGAATTGACGCCGAGGCGGCATTACGTTTTGGAAACAGATTGTGTGTTCCTTTTGATGTGGGATTAAAGGAGGAAATATTGCAAGACGCGCATAATTCCAACTTCACAATTCATCCAGATAGCACTAAGATGTATTGGGATTTACGGGACGTGTTTTGGTGGAATGATATGAAAAGGTAGATAGCGGATTTTGTCGCTCGATGCCTTATTTGTTAGCAAGTTAAAGCGGAACATCAATGACCTGCTGGACCCTTGCAACCTCTTACTATCCCTCGGTGGAAGTGGGAACTTGTTGCCATGGACTTTGTGTTGGGATTGACTAGGACAAGGAAAGGACACGATTCGGTTTGGGTAATAATTGATCGTTTGACCAAGTCACCACATTTCATTCCGGTTAAGGTTACCTATAGCTTGGAGAGGTTGGCCAAACTTTATATTCAAGAGATTGTTCGACTCCACGGTGTACCCGTTTCAATCGTTTTGGATAGAGATGCACATTTTACATCAAAGTTTTGGCGTTGTTTGCAAAACGCCTTGGGTACTCAACTTGACCTTAGTACGGCTTATCATCCTCAAAGTGATGGACAGTCAGAGAGAACGATTCAGATTTTAGAAGACATGCTTAGGGCTTGCTCGTTAAACTTCAAGACTAGTTGGGTTGATTAATTATCACTTGTGGAGTTTGCATACAACAATAGCTTCCAGGCTAGTATTGGCATGGCCCCGTTTGAGGCCTTGTATGGTCGGAGATGTAAAACGCCTACTTGTTGGTTTGAGGTTGGAGAGGAGAAACTTTTGGGTGCCTTGGGGCCCCAGATAGTGCAAGCTACCTCGGTGAAAATTTGTTTGATCAAGGATAATTTGCTAGTGGCTCAAAGTCGTCAAAAGAGTTATGCGGATAATAGAAGACGTGAGCTAGGGTTTGAAATGGGAGATTATGTATTTCTCAAAGTATCGCCTTAGAAGGGAGTAATACATTTTGGGAAGAAGGGCAAGCTTAGCCCTAGATTTATCTGACCATTTGAGATCTTGCAGAGAGTTGGACCGGTCGCTTACCAAGTTGCCTTACTTCTGAGTTTGTTGCAAATACATGATGTATTTCATGTGTCAGCCTTGAGGAAATATGTTCCAGATCCTTCGCATGTCATCCATTTCGAACCTGTGGATTCAGGTGGACCTATCGTATGAGGAATGCCCAGTGGAAATTTTAGACAGCAAGGATCAAATTTTGCACACAAAAACTACTAAGTTGGTTAAAGTGCTTTGGCATAACCATTCGGTGGAAGAAACCACATGGGAACTCGAGGATGCTATGCGCGAAAAGCACCCTCATCTCTTTGACATTTAAGGTACGTTTTACTTCTGTGGATAGAATTCTTTTAGGGGGGGGGGGGAGAATGTAATACCCCAAAAATTTTCTTTTTCTTGAGCGAAATTAGTATTTTTGAATAAATAAGTTTGTGGTCTTTTGTTAAAATTAAGAAATAGTTTGGGATTGTTTCTAAAATTTTAGGTCGAATGAAAAGTGGTTTCATTCGAATCAAAATGGAGGGAAATGATGTTTCGGAGTTTCTGAAGTTTTCGGTCAAATTAAAAGTTTTAATTCAAATGAAAACTGGCTTTCGGTCGAATGAAAATAGTTTGGCTTCAAATGAAAATGGGTTTTGCTTCGAATGTAAAGTTTTTTCGTGTGTAATAAGCTACTGAAGTTTTCGGTCGAATTAAAAGTTTTCAATCGAATGAAAACTCATTTTCGATCGAATGCGAAAAAAAAAGTTTTAATTCTAATGAAAACTCATTTTCGGTCGAATGCAAAAAAAAAAAAGTTTTAATTCGAATGAAAACTTATTTTTGCATCTGCTAGATTCGGTCGAAGGAAAGTCTTTTCCTTAAAATGAAAACTTAAAAAAAATTTCTATCTCCTAGGAATAAATGGTTGGCTTATTTCCTTTTTAGCCTTTTTGAACTCCATGTTCCTTTTGTTCCATGTTTCTTTTCTTTTCGGCAGAGAGAGAGAGAGAGAGAGAGAGAGAGAGAGGCTTGGAGCTCCTTTGGTATTAAGGTGGTGCTTTGAGATTTTTTCTTGTTCGAAAGCTTATTGAGGTAAGGGATTTTATCGCTTTTTGCTGTGGAAAGGTATTTTCGAAATCCGAAAACTTATGTTTTGTCTAATGCCGTTCATCTTATTTGGTCCACCATTGGTTTGTTTAACTTTTGCTTTCATTTATAACATTGTTTACCTTCCTCCATTTAAACCTTGATGAGCACTCTTTTGCATTTGTACATTTTGACAGTCAATTTAAGATTGACATTGGCTATGTTGAACAACTCTCAAATTGAGAGGGTCCTTTGGACACATGTTTGTTATACTAGAGAACCGAAGCCTCCTCGTATGCTCCGGAGCACACGTTTGACATTTGTATGTTTGGTTCGACATTTGGGTCTTATGACCACGATAGTCATCGCATATTTGTAGCATACCCTACATATAATTGTAATGTGTTTTGGGTTAAATGCTGATCTTTGATACTTCGATATTTGATAGTAAGACATGATTGGTCCGTTTCATCTAATATTGTTATTAGATTATGCCATTAATGCTCGACCTCATACCATATGTTTACCCTACTAGGCTATTTGAGTTCACCCCTTTGTCTTCTTACCTTGCCTTTGCCACAGGTGAAGGAAGTGACTCTTGATTCTTTTGGCAGCTTTGGGAGCTATGAGATTTTGCTTTTGGTTTGATAAACCTTGTAGTTATATTCTTTTGGGAACTTTACTCAGTTTGGGTAATTTGATAGAATTGTTTTATATGACTATTTGTCCGCTGCGATTAGAAATTGTTTTGTAATAGAATATTCAGTGGAAGAAATACTTGAGAATGGATAACTTTTGTTCCATGGATATTTATATAAATCTCATTTTTGAGGTTTTTAGTTGCTCTGTTTATACCATTCTCTTGGAACTATAATGGTATATCATTGAGGTTTGTTTCGAAGTTGCAGCCTCCCAGTTTGGGGGCGTGATAGTTAGTCGAGTTGTGGGCTGGTATGGGATAAGGAACAAAGAACCGTGGCTGTGCAGTGAGTGGAAATTGTGTTACAGTGTGTGTGTGTGTGTGTGTGTGTGTGTGTGTGTGTTTTACTGTGTGTAGGCATTCAGGTGTGTGAGTTGTGGCATAATTGTGCATTTGTAATGGGTGTTTGTGGGTTTAAAACGGAGTAGTGTTGGTTAGTGTGCATTTTCAGTAGGTTATTGAGGTATTAGTGTGTATATTTTGTGTGTCGAAGTGTGTTCTTGAGTGTTCTTGGGGGCGGGTGTACGGGTGTGTTTGTGCGTGTGATTGCATGTTTAACGTGTATATGTTATGTATTAGTGCGTTAGGATGTGGTTATAGGTACATAAATGGGAAGTGGGGTGTAGCAGTGTGTGCCGTGAAGAGAGAAGCAAGACACTGTGTGTCACAAAGGTGTTTTAGTGTGTGCGTGAATCCAAATAGTAACTGTTATTGTCGCTAAAAATGGAATATTAATTCAGGCAGTTTGACTCAAATTTTTATAAATAGCTAGAGACTAAATTAGACAAAGTCCAAAACTGAAACCCCCAATATTTTTACGAGGTATACGCTCTGAAATGTTTCAGGAATTTTCAGTGTCGGCAAAGGGCGCTAAATTAGGGTATCGATTATGAAATAATTCTGGATTTGTTTAGCATAGTAAATAGAGTTATTTTAATCTGAAAATTTTGGTGAAAGCTTCTTTTTACTCATAGATTTCATATTCTAAAATTTTGTGCCTTTCTAAGGCCGGTAGGTATTTTCCGCGACACTGGCCTTTTAGCGCTCGGCCTAGACACCGGTTCAAAATTTTCGAACAATTTTTTTAAAATAGTTTTTAACCCATAATGACTTCAAGATGCTTAAAATAGTGTTTTAATATATTTTTTTAGAATTTGTTTTATGCCGGAAACCCCTAGGGGCATTTTAGTACTTTGTCACCAAAAGGGTATTTTGATAATTTTACCCATAAAAGGTATTTTTGAGTAAATTTACATACAGTAAGGATACTTTGGTGATTTGCCTTACAGAAGGGTCATTTTGATGATTTAAGTGAAATGAAAAATATTTTTGTAATTTACCACCCTGAGGGGGTATTTTGGTAATTTTACATGTAAAAGGTATTTTTGTGTAAATTGACATAAAGTAAAGTTATTTGGGTGATTCTACTTACGGGAAGACCGCTTGGGGTTATTTAAGTCTAAGAGGGGCATTTTGGTAATTTTACACGTAAGGGCATTTTGATAATTTTACATCCCTAGTGAGGGAGGTTCATTTTGGGAGCATGTCTGAGTTCGTATTAACTTATAATATTGTACTATAGGCTGTGTTCTGATGATTTAATTATTTTGTTTAGGATAAAGTTAAAGACTTTTCAGCTAGGATAATCTAGCTGCGGATCCAGGTAAGGGAGTCTATCTGAATCCCGGGTAAGGACTTTCGTCCGAACCCTTATTTTGATAATCCGTACTCGTAAGTACTCATTTGATCTACTTTATCTTAATTGTGCACTGATATAAACATGTTATTAGCCAGAAAACCTCAATGTTGATCCTGAATCTATTATTTGGAAATCTTGTGATGCTCACCTGTATTGCATTCTGAGCAAATTTGACAATTGTTTGTATTTGTTCTTCTGAATTGTTGTGCTTAAATCCGATAAATATTCACAATCATTTTGCTGTTTATTTGTGATTTTCTTCTAGAATTTCAAATGATGACATATTTTGATATGTTCTGGTTATTGAAATTCGGTTTGATTTTGGTGAATTGAGCTTCTGTTAATGCTCATTGATATTGTTGATTTTTCTGTGTTGGCCTGAGTATCTGTTCTGTGGGGAGGTGGTATAAGGCTGGTCTGAATCCTGCATGGAACGCAGGCTAGTACTCAGTGGGACTAGTAATTATATTCTAGTACATCATGCATGTATACATATGTGCTTTGTCGGAATGGCATCGTTATCGCCCATGATCAACGTTGATTTTTGATTTTATCTGCTCTGTATATTGTCTTGACTGTTACAAAAATGACTGGAAAGTATGATCTGATATGATCTAAAATGATTTGTACTTGTGTTGAAACCCTTTAAGAAATCATTATTGTATCTCTGAATGATGACTTTGGAAATGATCTGTTATTGACCATTTTGGAATCCGTTGTGTTTGTTATTGTTGATCCTAGTATCTATTTTTGGTGAATTTTGATTCTTTTGAAAATCATTGAATTTTCACCGTTAGAGGTATTCCGAAATTTTTTTTCGGTTGGAATGGAATCGTTTTGGTAATTCTTTTGTTAGTCCTTGTACAACCTTACTGAGCTCTCAAAAGCTCATCCTTCATTTGACTCCTTTCTGGAGGTGATGATCAGTAGTAGATTACTCGGGAATGGGTTAAAGACTTTGAGGTTCTGGGGTGCCCATCACTACTGTATAATAGTACCCCTGCGAGGGTCAGTTATGTCAATTCATACTATATGTGTTCGAGGGTGTAAAGAACCAAGGTTTAATATTTCAAGTTTCAAACAATTTTGTAATCTTGTATTTGAAGAATTTGAGCTGATATCGGATTAGATGTTCTGAAGTATGTTTTAGTAACAAGTTCTGACAGGTTTGATGTGATCCGGTAGGTTAACGACCCGGGAGTTCAGGCGGCAGAGCTCTGGATTTCGGGGATGTTACTATATATATATATATATATATATATATATATATATATATATATAACATGATCTAGGCAACAGTCCAAGGCACCCTTTTTGGCCATCAACCCTACATTCGAGAGAGAGAGAGAGAGTTAGAGAGAGGGAGGACGGGACAAGATTCTTACGACCGTCCTTGATTTTTTTGGTAAGACTTTCTAAGCCCTTTTCATTTAAAGGTGGTTCACGAATTTACGGGTACACAGCTGCCATGGTCGTGCTTTTTGCATGAAATCAATGGTTTGTTGTGTGTTTGGTTGTGAAATGGGTTGTGGGTTAGAGAGAGAGAGAGAGACAGTTATTACGAGGGTGCGGAGTGTGGGTTGGAATGGGAAGATGGGTTTAGCGTGGATCTTGGCGAAATATGTGTTTAGGGTTCAGAGTGCATAACATAAAGAAAGAGAGAAGGAGGTGGCAACCATGGCTGCCGTGAGAGAGGAAAGAGGCTGGGCAGCCATGGGCTGCCATGGTACAATTTGGAGGTGTGCATGCGGGGTGTAATCTGTGAAGGAATATTGGCTTCTAAGGTATGCTTGTGTGAGTATGTAAAAAAAAGAGAGAAATGAGAAGAAGGAGAGGAAGACCCACTGCCTCATGGCAGCGGGCATGGTATATGGTTAGGTAAATATAGGTGGCTATGTTTTGGAAGTAGTGGACCTGTGTGTGTTGGTGCATCCACAAGTGGGTGTGGGAAGTGGTGTGATTTGGATGTAATGGAGGATATATGAACCTGTAAAGTGTGCAAATATGTGTTTATATATATATATATATATATATGTGTGTGTGTGTGTGTGTGTGTGTGTGTTAAAAGAGAAGAAGGAAGAGCTAGACGGCAGTGGGCATGGAATTTAGATACATAACGAAGGTGTACCTGAAGTGTGTTGGTTGTGTGCATGTATGGTGTGCGTATACAAAATACTTGCATGAATGGAGTGAAGTTGTATGTGGGTGAATGAGTTTAATGTGTGTAAGAGTGTGTTTTGTGTAAATCTATGGGTGGGAGGAAAAGAGGAGAGCTGCTATGAACTGAACGTGGGGGGATGACTAAATTGGGTTGTGGCAGAGAGGACGAAGAAGAGTGGTTAACGGAAAAATGGTTTATGCACAGTTGTACCACATGGATGTTGGACATCATACAATTATCTTAAATGTTGAAACTTTACATGAAGAGTCGTAGGGTAATATTAGATTACTGTTAAATTTTCATATTTTTCTGGTATCGCATGTATTTTTAATATTTTCGGCAAATTCAGACTTATAAAATTCTTTTGAGCTTTTAGATCCATGAAAATGTTTTGGAAAAATTAGACTGATGTTTTAAAGTATAAAGAAGTCCTAGATCAAGTTTGGTGATTTTTAGAGTTGATTTGCTATAATTGTTTTATCGCATTGATTTTAGCAAAATGAATACTTTAAAAATAGTTTTAATGCCTTTTAAATTTAAATTTAAATTTTTATAATTTTTACATATATTAAGATTTTAAAAAAAATTATGAGTCTTTATGTCCAGCTAGACGCAATTATGGTAATTTATGGGTTTTTTTAGTGTAGCTAAAGAATTCTTTCTAATTCAAAAATATTTAATAGTATTTAAATAATATATTTTATTCCATACACTATATTAAGCTAATTAAAATTATAGTATAAAGAAGTCCTGGATCAAGTTTGGTGATTTTTAGAGTTGATTTGCTATAATTCCTTGTCGCATTGGTTTTAGAAAAATGGATAATTTAAAAAGTTTTAATACCTTTTAGAAAATTATATAATTTTTATACACATATTAAGACTTTAAAAAAATTATGAGTCTTTATTTCCAACTGGAACAATTATGGCAATTTATGGGTTAGTGTATTTCAAAATTTATTTTTAATTCAAAAATATATATATTTTTATTCCATATGTTGTATTAAGTTATAAAGAATGCTTAATAAAAATTAAAAATATTTCTGGGATATTTCTAAGCCTTGAGGAGTGTGACAAGTTTTGGGATAAGTTGGCAGTGTGTAGAACCTGCTTCGAATTTTGTCGTTCCGGGTAGAGAAATGGATACGTTGTGGATATTTATATTAGGTTTATAATATATTAGTGTAGATAGTGTTCTGATAAGTGATTTGTTAACCTATGTTAATTCCGAGGATTTGATCGAGAGCGTTTTAGTTTCAGTTCACTTGGATAGAGGTAAAAGATTTCTTCCGAAACCATATTTCATATATTTGACATCGTAAACATCTATTTGAAGTTTCATTGGAATCGGTTATAATTGTTATGAAATTACATTGATTGCCACTGATACCCTGTTTTGAGCTTGACACGTCTATTGAAAATTCTATTCGATGCTCCGTACTTATTTCTCATTGTGAATTGATTTAATCATTGTATTATCGATTATTTCATTCTGCATATTGACATGAGTTAGTGTATTGAAGAGTTATAAGGATGGTTTATATCGGGGATGATATAAGGATGATATGTTATTGTCGGGAGATGCTAGTACCTTAATGGTCTAGCTAGTATTCATATGCATTTGTAACCATATTGTTAGTGAGCCTATGTGGCTTTTCTAAGTGTTACCCTGTACTGCCTGTATGGCTTCGCATGTATTCATGTTCAATATCATCTGTATTATTTCAGTGTAATCGAAAGTGTTTCTATTGATTTCTGATTTGAGGGATTGAGATTAATCTCTTCCCATATTGCCACCGAAATAAATTCTCCAAATCGTTTGTATTCTATACTAAATTTTAAGAAACTTTACTGAGCTCTCAAAAGCTTACTCCCTTTTTTCTATTCCCTTCTGCAAGAAATAATTGTCAATAAGAGTCTGAAACCAATGAGCTTGATTATGGAATAGCTTAGCATTTTCATTATTTGTTATTTAAGCCCCTGCGAGGAAACTAGTGTGCAACTTAATAAAACAGTACTTTAAATTCATTTTATGTTTAGAAAGGTTGCTGTGATATTTGAGTTATTGTAGAGCTTTGATATGGACATTATTGGGGCACCTTTAGAAGTATTGAATTGATTGAATAATTGAGGAGTTGGATCAATTGATAGGCTAATGCTCTGGAAATTTTGGGGCGTTACAGTTGGTACCAGAGCTTAGGTCTTGGTTCTGCAGACTTAGAAACTTATAAGAGGAAACTTGTTTTTTGAGTATTCGGAAGAGAATCAAATGACCTTAGTAAATGATAGGGTATTTATATATATTGACCTGGACAATAGAATATTGACGATGATTGTATTTGATTTACTATAGGATATGGCTGGGGTACCTAATGACGCACAGCTCGGTATCGGAGGATGGATAGAAGATGATGAATTTGAGGAAAAACCCATCAAAGAGGAAAGGTAGGAAGATCCTAAGGAGGAAAGGTAGGAAGATGGAAACCTTACTGTGATTGAACTAGAAGGACCGGTCGAGGATGATTTTAGGGTCAAACATGTCGAATGTAACGGCTCCGTGCGTTGTAAATGAGAAGGATGATCTGGTCTACCAGATGGCATCCCTTAAGGTGGATATCAGCCAAGTGAGGGAGGAAAGAGATTCGCTAAATGAGCCACTGAAGATTGTGACGAGAGGTTTTGATAACGCTTAGGAGCAAATGTGGTACGACTATAACTACTATTTCCGGAAAAAGATTATGGAGTTAGAGAATCTGCTAGGTGATGCTGATCGGTGACATTTTCGTAGACTCAAATACAGCAATGGATTTCGAAATGTGATATGTACATTGAGGAGGAAAATAATTAGGGTGGAGAAAACGAGAGAGAATAAAATTTCGGGTGCATTATTTCTATTAGGAAGAAACAGTATGTCAGTAGAGAATAAACTTATGTCTTTGTAATCTGTAGAAGTGCACGATTTTCTTTTTCTTAAACATTTGATTAATGTTATTTATTTTGATATGTTTTAACATGCATTGTTTCTGTTATATACAATTGTGCGACTTTGATAATAGTTTATTATATAGTGTGGCACGCACATGTAATGGTAATACCAGAGGCCGAGGAGGCCATAAGAGAGGCCAAGGAGGCAGTACCGGGGTCGTATTGGAGACCAAGAGGTTCCAGTTGGGGGCATACCCCAGGAGATTCCACTTGGGGATGCACCCCATACAGAGCCACAACAACCCAATCAGGAACCCATGACTGCCACTTTAAATACTATTGTTCCCAACCTATTCTGGTCGCACGGAAAGGCCCACTAGGGGTCCCGCTTTGTACATTGAACCGGTCAAAGTGCGCACACTCATGTCACGTGCATTTCTTGCTTCACATGCCTTAGTCACCAATTATTTCACGTGAGCGTGACTCACGGTACCACGTTCGTCGCGCCGCGACCACCTGAGCACCTTTTCACCAAAAACATCAACCGATGGCGCAACCGGAGCGACGGGGTCAAGGGCATAGGCCTCCCCCAAGGCCATGGGGTAGGCCTCGGCCTCGGCGTCCATGGGGGGTTGGCCTTGGCCTTCCCCCCCGATTGTTCACTCTTCGTGCAAAGTCCCTTTCACGCTTTGTTCGCTTCATACACTTCGTATGTGACTTTGGGGCCTTGTTTGTCACATGGGTACGTTTCACGTTTACACGCTCGTCGTAATGCAACTTTTGGATTTGTCATTGCCCATTAAAACGCCTTCCGTCGGCGTCCTGAAGTTCACCCAAAGGGGGAGTGGCCTTGGCCTCCCTTCATGGGAGTTGGCCATTGGCCTTGGCCACCCCCTAGGGTTGGCCTCGGCCTTCCCAAGGGGTTGGCCTCAGCCTCCCCAGGGGTGGTGGCCTATGGCCTCCGCTCCCGCGCGCACTTGTTTTCTGTGATGTTTACGGACGTTCGTACATTAACCTCGCGACGTCCGTCATGCATCAACCTCGCGACGTCCGTCGTGCATCAACCTCGCGACGTCCGTCGTGCATCAACCTCGTGACGTTCATCGTGCCTCAACCTTGTGACGTCCGTCGTGCATCAACCTCGTGACGTCCGTCGTCCGTGACCACATACCGCTCTCGCGATGCCCATCGCCCAAAGTCGCGCACTACCACCGAATGACCCGTCGCCAACGACTGCATACCATCACTCCCGACTTTGTCATTACTACATGTTGCATTCATCATCTTGTTATGATAGGTACACTCAGCTCAAATCCCATCTTCGGGACACCCGACGTGTGCCCATGCACCGTCTCTGCGACGTTCATCACCGTGCCCGTGCGCTATCGTCGTGATACGTGCCCTGACACCAAGTATTGTCTCCACAACGTTCATCGCCATGTCGGTGCACCATCGCCATGATACGTGCCTCCGACACCAAGTATTGTCTTCGTGACATTTGTCACCACTCCCATACGCCATTCTCATGATCTGTGCCCCCAGCACCAAGTATTGCTCCACGACATTTGTTGCTGCGCCCATGCGCCATTCTCATGATCCATGCCCCCGTCACCAAGTATTGCTCTGCGACATTCGTCGCCGCGCCCATGGGCCATTCTCATGACATGTGCCCCGGCACCAAGCACTATCTCTGGGACGTTCGTCGCCGTACCCATGCGCCATTCTCATGACATGTGCCCCGACACCAAGTATTATCTCCGTGACATTCGTCACTGTGCCCATGCGCCATTCTCAAGACATGTGCCCCGGAACCATGTATTGCTCTGCGATGTTCGTCTCCGTGCCCGTGCGTGACTTCCATGACATGTGCCCCGACACCAAGTATTATCTTTGCGATGTTCATCGCCGCACCCTTGCGCCATTCTCATGATGCGTGCCCCCGGCACCAAGTATTGTTCCATGATGTTCGTCGCTGCGCCCTTGCGCCATTCTCATAACATGTGCCCCGAAACAAAGTATTGCTCCGCGACGTTCGTCGTCGTGCCCACGTGCCATCTCCATCACATGTGCCCCCCAACACCATACGCACTTTATCTCGCCCATGCGCTGTGCCATCTCCATCACATGTACCCCCAACACCATATGCACTCTATCGCGCCGATGCGCTGCGCCATCTCCATCACATGTGCCCCCGGGTTCTTTGTCACACTACAGTGCCCTCGGCACCTTACTCACTCCGCCGCGCCCATGTGCCGTGCCACTAACACAGTCGTGCCCCTTGGCTCTCTATCACACTATCATGCTCCTTGCATCGGTCCATCCTTTGACCACACCATGCGCACCTTACCTTGGTCATGGAACATCCTGCGGGGATAGGTGACTCCTCCGGGACACTATCTTCACCAGGGAGCTCTTCAACTCCCCTTCCGCTAGGTAGATGGCTCCTCTAGGATGCTACCTCAGCCAGTTGGGTAGACGGATCCTCTGGGATGCTACCTTGATACGCTCTGAGTGCTCCGGCACAAGGACTCACCGTGGGGATAGGCGACTCCTCCGGGACACTATCTTTGCCAGGGAGCTCTTCAACTCCCCCTTACGCTAGGTAGACGGCTCCTCCGGGATGCTACCTCGGCCAACGGAATAGGCGACTCCTCCGAGACACTATCTTCGTCAGGGAGCTCTTCAACTCCCCTTCCGCCAGGTAGACGACTCCTATGGGATGCTACCTGGCCCGTCGAGTAGACAGCTCCTCTGGGATACTACCTTGATGCGCTCCGAGTGCTCCGGCACAAGGACTCACCCGCGGGATAGGCGACTCCTCCGGGACACTATCTTCGCCAGGGTGTCTTCATGACTGGCCTACGTGCTCCGGCACTGGGGGCTTACGTTGGCACCCCGATGGACAATGACCCCCCGATCACTCCGAGACGGGAGCAGGTCTTCGGAGGGCATCGAGCCTAGTCCGCCTGGCAGTTGGGCGTCAGGTCTTCCCCACCACTGCCAGGCCTGTGGGACTCTACAAGGGCTTGGATTGGAGGCTAGATCAATGGGATTCTCTGGCCACACCGACGCTGTGGGAGCCAGTCTTTCTAGATAGACAGAGCAATGATGTGTAGGGCAGGGCGGGTGAATATGCGATTTAACAGTCTGTGGAGCACCGGCAGCTGTGGACTCCTCGGTGACATGTCATTCCTGGGGAGTGCCATGTGTCGCGTAATGACATTATCATCTCAACCTCTATAAATAGAGGTCTTGAGAATTCATTTGGAAGGTTGGACATTTTTAGA
Organism: Escallonia herrerae; assembly: GCA_033070095.1. Taxonomy (NCBI): domain Eukaryota; kingdom Viridiplantae; phylum Streptophyta; class Magnoliopsida; order Escalloniales; family Escalloniaceae; genus Escallonia; species Escallonia herrerae. The sequence continues at coordinate 121,159 of JAVXUP010001065.1, read as the reverse complement.
ACACTTTCACTTTCTCACTCTAGAATCCTAGAGAGAGAAACATACATGACCCTAACTCTGGACCTAAGCATTAGACTGTGACTGTCGTCGTGTATTCACCCTGAGCCATTACCCTCGCAGCACTGCCACCCTTAGGCTCTGTCTGGGAAGCCCTTGGTCTCTGCCCTTGCTCCACCCTTGCTGTGTCCTACATCAGCGCACTTGGCATCTGACTCGGACTGCATTCCTTGTGGCACCTCCACGTCGACTGCGAACCCACTTTCCCTGGCATCAACTATGAACCAACTTCTAGCAATTATGGCCTAAAATTTTGTTAATCAACAATAGGGTATACAAAACCATGTTCAGCCGCAGTCGCAACACATGAAGGGATTACCCTAAGCTAGTTCAACAAACAAAATTCGGCAAACTTCAACGGGTCAGTGGACCCTATAGAATTCAAGTCCTAGATTACGGAAGCTCAGAAGATATTCTGAGCTTCCGTAATCTGATAAGCAGAAGGTTGAGTTTGCAGTATATAAGCTGAGAGGAGTGGCTGACCAATGCTGGAAGATGGTGGAGCTAGTAAGACCGCACACCAAAGATATGAGGTGACTTGGGAAAAGTTCAAGGAGATGTTCAATAAGCGGTATTTCTCTACAAGCTACAGCGTGCAGATGTTGAGAGAGTTTACCAACATAACTTAGGTGGACAGGGAAACAGTTGACGAGTATGAGATGAGGTTTTCAAGACTGGCCAGATTTGTAGACAGGATGCTATCGACCGACGCCGACAGGTGTCAAAAATTTAAGTGGGGGCTTAGGCCTGGTTTGAGGGATAGAGTAATCTTGGCTTATTTGTCAAGCTATGTGGAGTGCGTGGATCTGCGCATGCATTGGAACAGTCCAGATCCGACAACAAGAAGAGGTTTGAACAGTATCAAGGTGTCCAGAAGAGGTATATACATGAGGGTAGGTCCTCAGAGGCTGACAAGTGTCTGTAGCTTTCTTTTGCACCGTATTTGGGTGCTCATAATCAGAGGATGGGGCAGAACCAGGGATTCAGATCCACTTCACATTAGGAATCTAGAACATGACAGAGTTTTGGGGGTCGACAAGTGCAGAACATGGGTTATAGGGTGCACAGAGTGAGGGAGCTAAATTGGCATAGAGTTTTGGGTACAGACTACCACCTAGGCCAGGGCATTGATCTACAAAGAGTACGGTCCAGGCACCAGAGCAGTTTCTTAAATTGCTCCATGTGCTACGTGCAGAAAGAACCATGGTGACAGACCATGTTATAAAGTTACTGGAGGATGCTACAAGTGTGGGAGCACAAAACATCAGGTTTGAGATTGCCCATTAGCCAAGGAGAACCAGTTAGCTTTCCGTTTCACTCTTACAGCCAGTGTGGCAGCGAGTAGTGCTTCTCTTTAAGGAGGAGGAGAGAGTCAGCAAGGCCCTACTCAGCAGTCTCAATAGGGACAGAGGCCCAGGACGTCAGCCTATCTTTTTTCTATGTCGGCCCAGGATGCTGCGACATCCAATGCAAGGTACACTTCCAGTTAACTCACTAGATGCTCGTATATTATTTGACTCAAGAGCATCATACTTTTTTGTATCACCTATATTTGCACGACGATTGAAGGTGAAAACCTGACTTTTAGAGACCAACCTCATGATAGGCACTCTGCTTGGAGAGTTCTTAATAGTATTGATGACTCTTTGTGATTGTAGTGTTCATATTGGGGATAGAGATCTTCTTATAGACCTAATTCCATTAGCTATTCGTGATTTTGACATTATATTGGGCATGGATTGGTTATTTGCCAATCATGCGTCTTTGGATTGTCATGGGAAAGTAGTTCATTTCGATATACTGGATATACTGGGTCAGCCTAAGTTTGTTTATCGTGGGTCTAAATCGAGTGCACTGGGTCAGCCTATTCCTGTGGTAGAGTAGTATCCAGATGTGTTTCCTAAGGAGTTGCTAGGGGAGCCTATAGATCGTGAGATAGAGTTCGTGATCGACCTTGTTCCGGGTTCAGAACTATATCTAAGGCACGGTATCATATGGATCCAGCTGAAATAAAAGAGCTGAAGGAGCAATTGAAGGGGTTACTAGATCGGGGTTTTATACGTCTTAGTGTATCCCCATGGGGTGCTCCAGTCTTCTTTGTGAAGAAGAAGGATGGTACACTGAGGCCCTGTATCGATTACAAAGAGTTGAACAATATTACGATCCGTAACAAGTACCCATTACCCCGTATTGAAGACTTGTTTGATCAGCTTAAGGGTGCTTGTTATTTTTCAAAAATTGACTTGAGGTCAGGGTATCACCAATTGAAGGTAAGAGAGGAGGATAAACCGAAGACAGTGTTTTGGACATGCTATGGGCATTATGAGTTTGTTGTTATGCCTTTTGGCTTAACAAATGTCCCAGCAGCGTTTATGGATCTGATGAACAGGGTGGTTTGAGATTATTTAGATCAGTTTGTCATCGTGTTCATCAATGATATTCTATTATACTCGAGGACGGAAGAGGAGTGTAAAGAACATTTGTGTAACATCCCAGAATTTTTTGAAATGTTAAAACACAATGAATCAATGACACTAAGACAGTGATAACCTCATAATCAAATGGACAGTCATTATCAGAGCAGCTAAACCTTTAATCAAACCATACTCTCAGTAGACTGTCATAAATGATACATCAAACTAAGTCAAAAAAAAATTCTTAACTAATAATTATTGCCCGCACAGGGGTTCTAACGATCAATACCAAAATTTAATTCCTTTTCTTTCGCTCGCCCAGCTCTAATCCTTATTCGGGCAACTTAATGCTGCTTATTACCTATAGAAAGGAATTCAAAAGGAGAGTGAGCATAAAACAAACAAAACGATTCGGATGAGTTTTCATATAGAGTCAAACGAAAATTTTTAAAAGTATTTTTAATAAAACACAGCATTTTGATATAGACGAACAATTCAAAAGATTTTTTTACATCAAGTCATATAACTTCTTTTCAAGGGATTTTGTTTTGATGAATTCATAGCAATTCGATATAAACATATGGATGAGTATCATCTCAATCCCGTAAATCAGTAGTCGTTCAAAAAACTTCATGTATGATAAAAAGAGATAGGAAATATTGAACATGAGCAGTACACTATAGCAAAGCCACCCCGACACTACTCGATACGTTTTACATATGTATATATACACTGACTAGTCCATTTAGGTACTAGTTCAACCCAACTAACAGACCATCCTTATAAGACCAACAATACACACTATCCTTATAACTCCCATATTACTAACTCATGTCAACATTTAGAAAGAGTAAATACAATTGAAAATGTTTTATGGTGAGCGAATCAATAAACAGATGAAATGAACAATGAATTCCAAACAATCGTTTTAAGGCTCAATTCAGGGTTTCATGGGCAATATGCAAATATTTTTACGAAAATTTATAAAACCATAGTTCAACAGAATTTGCAAAACAGTTGAGATTAAAACATCTGAATTCAGAATAATGAGTAGGGTTCGGAGAGAAAATCCTTATCTCGATCCAAGCTATGCAATGCTACGTAACCTCAATCAAAATTCTCTGAATAAACCTAGATGGGCAATCCATTGTTAGAACACAATCTATACTAATATACTATAAACCTAATATTCACTACCCAAATGATGTTCACTTCTAACTCCGAAATCGCTCAGCTCAAAGCGGGTCTCGCACACAACCAACCTAACAGAAAACCCCGTACGCTCCTTAAAGCATAAGGATATCCCAAAATTCATAATAAATTACAATAAAATACTTTTTATTGCTAAAAAATTATAAAAAGTCAAAATATGATTTTTTTTTGAAATTTTGAATATTTTTGTAAAAGTTTTAATATATGTATCAAAATTTAAATTAGAATTTAAAAGACATTAAAACTATTTTTAAATTATTCATTTTGCTAAAACCAATGCAATACGGAAATTATAGCAAATCAACTCAAAAAATCGTCTAACTTGATCTGGGACTTCATTAGTCTAAAGGCTCAAAAGAATTAAATATTTTTGAATTTGGCAAAAATATTAAAAATACAAACGATATCAGACAAATATGAAAATTTAACAGTAGTTCTAGTATTACCCTATGACTCTTCCTATAAAGTTCCACCAATTAATGATAATCACATGATACCCCACTACCAAACGGTACAACTTTGCAAGCACAGCATACAACTTTTTTTTAAAATGTACAGTACAACATCTCTCCTTCCTCTTGCCACAGTACAAATCAATCACCCAGCTCACGATTTTTCCTCCATTCCTCACACACCCACGCACGCATACGCGCGCGCACACACACACACACACACAAATACATTACACTACACTGCACACACTTCACACACACTTGCAAGTATAATATATTCACCCACACAAACATATACACTCCATCTTCTCCTCTTTCCTTCCCAAAAACCCACTATACAAACCTCACGGCTGTACACTTCTCACACAGAACACTCACCCACACATTATGTTGTTCTGCACACAACATACATAAACCAACACACACTGTCTATACACCTACCACTTTTCACACACTTTCAAAATTCACCACACTCATATCTCAAACACCAACCCATGCACGCTGCACACAATTATCACACACTTATACACATTATTTATGCTCCCATACACCATTTTCACAACCACTACGCATATCCAACTGGGCTGCTGCTTCTCCTTCCCCCTTTACCCCTTTTTCTTGTCCTTTACACCCATACTCACATAAATACGTACACCCACACTATCATTAGATATTCCAACGGTGGGAGGCTTGCCTCCTTTCCTGTTAATGTATTGCCTAAAAGGGCATGATAGAACCAGACGCGACTAACCCAGTCTACTCTGAAGCAAAATTGCTTTCTAACTCCACCAATCACGTGCATTAAGTCACCAGACAACAACTTATGGCCAACCTATTTTGAATCCGTAAGTATCTTGAATTTGGAATGGGATTACTGTCTTAAAATGCCAGGTGAATAACAAATGTAGGCTGATGAGCATGGATTTTTGTTGCATTGACATTCCCAATCAGCACCCGACGTTTAGTCATCACATTCCCATCCATAATAGTGGTGACTAAGCATCATGCATTAAGGGTGTTTGTATGTCTGCTTAGAGATTTAGATTAACTGAAACTTCTGACAATATTTATTTCATAACAAAACAACTATGCCCAACTAATCCCCCAATGAATTTAATTGCAGAAAAGGGAGTAAAAGTCTTACCAAACAATTGACACCAAGCTTCATCTAGCCTCTCTCTCTCTCTGGTTCTCTCTCACTGTGATTTTCTCTATCTGTAGAGCCTCTCTTCTTCCTTCCTTTCTTTTTCTTTCCTCTTGCTCTCCTCTCTCTTTCTTTGACTTTGTAGCCGAAAATGGAATTTTAATCCCATTGCACCACTCACTCCTAATTCCTCTCCTATGTTTTCCTTTCTAAAATTTTATTTTCCAAAAAATAAAATGTTGAATTGATTTTCTTTCTCTAATTAACTAAGAATCCGCACTAATTTATTATTATTATTATTATTATTATTATTATTATTGTTTACTATCCTTTTAACTATCGTAACTTTGCCTATTTTACTCCGCTTTAAAATTGTCGCTAAAAGTTGCTATATGAAATATCGATGCTAACTAAAAGAAAATCCATCGCTAAGAACATTTTACAATATCTTTTACGCCAATTGTCACTAAATACCTCAATTTGCGTCACTTATAATTGCCACCTTTAGATTATATACGGTTTTCACAAATTTTGTCACTAATGGCTTCCTATAAAATTTCACCTATAGAGATCGATGCTAAATCACGCGTATAAAAATCATTGCCTAAATAATGAACTAACCGGTTAGACAATATCACGGTTCAGGGTGTTAAAATTTGAGGCTAGTGTTACAATAGCTGAGAGACCACAAGTTTTACGCGAAACTCTCGAAATGCAAATTTTGGCTACAACAGGTTGGTTTCCTTGGACACGTGGTATCTAAGGATGGTATTTCTGTGGATCAAAAAAAGATTAAGACAATGACAGAGTGGCAAAGACATAGCACGGTAAAAGAAGTGCGTTGTTTTCTAGGTCTAGCAGATTATTACAGGTGATTCATGGAAGGTTTCTCCAAGATTGCAGGACCGTTGACTCAGTTAACCCGTAAGAATGTGTGGTCTGTTTGGATTGATAAATGTGAGTGCAGCTTCTAGGAGTTGAAGCAAACACTAGTGATGGCACCGGTGTTGACATTGCCATTAGGTTTAGAAGGGCTTATAAATTATACTTATGCCTTTAGGAAAGGGCTTCGTTGTGTATTGATGCAACACATGAAGGTCATTACCTATGCATCAAGGCAATTGAAGACTCATGAGCAGAACTATCTGACTCATGACCGAAAGTTAGCAGTGGTTATCTTTGCCTTGAAACTGTGGAGACATTACCTATATGGGGAGACTTGTGAGATCTACATAAACCACAAGAGCCTTAAATACATATATATATTTACACATATGGAGCTTAATATGAGGTAGCACAGATGGTTAGAGCTTTCGAAGGATTATGATTGATCCATCCACTACTATCTGGGTAAGGCCAATGTAGTGGCTGATGCCCTTAGCAGGAAGAGTACAGGAAATCTAGCAGCATTGATTACAAGATAGCCTTAATTGTTAGAAGAGATAAGGCAATTGGACTTGGAGGTCAGATGCCCAAGATAGGGTGCAATATTAGTAGCTATGCAAGTTTAACCCACATTAATTAGCAGGATTAAAGAAGCACATGAGAGTGACCCTAAGTTTTCTAAGATCAATGAAGCTAATAGAAGTGGGAAACAAACAGAGTTTGAGGTTGACTCAGAAGGAGTGTTACGATTTGGTCTTCGGTTATGTGTCCCAAATGATGAGGAGCTAAAGCGATTGTTATTGTCAAAGGCACATAGTTTGCATTTTCAGTATACCCAGGAAGTACTAAGATGTACCATGATCTTTGAGAACATTTTTGGTGGTCGAGAATGAAGAGGGACATAACGGAGTTTGTGTCTCGATGTTTGGTTTGTCAAAAGATAAAGGCCGAACACCAGAAGCCAACAGGAATGGTACAGTCATTGGAGATACCCGAATGGAAGTGGGAGCACATCACTACAGATTTTGTAGGCGGTTTACACAAGACGACCAGGGGTTATTACATGATTTGGGTTGCGGTGAATAGGCTCATTAAATTGGCATAGTTTTTGCCTATTGGCTTAATTATATGTGGATACCATTATGAGATTCCACCAAATACCAGTTTCGATTGTTTTGAATAGGGATCCATGTTTTACTTTGAGGTTCTGGGAGAGTTTCTAGAAGGCTATGTATGGGGACTGACTTGAGGTTTAGTATGGCTTTCCATCCACAGACAGATGGCCAGAGAGGACCATCCAGACCTTGGAAGACATGTTGAGAGCTTGTTTGACAGATTTTCAGGATAGTTAGGATAAACATTTGTCGTTAGTCAAGTTTGTATATAACAACAGCTACTAAGCCAATCGTAGGTCCCTAAATACACCTAGAGGGGGGTGAATAGGTGTATTACAACTTTTGAGTATAAATGAAAAGCGAGATTACAGAGTAATTATAGATATAACAGCAATAAATTCAACACAGAGATTTATACTCGTTTGGCCCCACCAGCCTACGTCCAGTCCCCGAGCACTCCACATAAGGGAGACCTACTCGAGCCTTTCACTAACCAACTAGCTTTTGGTGCTAGCGCAGCTCCTTGTTGAGCAGATGTTACAATCAATAAACTAATACTAAGACTTCTTAGGTTGGAAGATCTATATTCTTTCAAGAACCAAACCAAGAAGCTTACAATAGACTATCTCAAAGATGAACTCACTCAACAGAGAATAGATGAGAATAAGAGAACAAGATGAGAGCGAGTTTTAAGATGAGTTAGAGAGAGTCTTGAAAAGGATTTGCCAGAGATGTCTTAAATGATCTTAAGGATCCCTTTTTATACTGGCGAAGAAAAAGAACCGTTGTAAAGGGAAAACCCAAAAATAGATTTGACTGAAACAGAAGATAGAGTCGACTGAAAACTTAGTGAGAACATACACTGAAGAAATTAGTCGACCGAAAACCCCATTTCATTCGACTGAAAACTTTTGGCTTCGACTGAAAAGTTTTGCTTCGACTGAAAACTTCGGCTTCAACTGAAAATTTTAGCTTCGACTGAAAAGTTTGGCTTCGACTGAAAAGTTCTTTTAAAGACTAGAACGAAGGAACTGCACAATTGAGTCGAATGCAAACTGCTTGCCTTCGACTGAAACAATCAGTTTGGTTATCTACTTGAACTTCTATGAGATCTTTTAAGAAAGACTTAGAAATATGATGCCAAGGAAAGTAGGTTCATATCTATGTGGAGGTGCCACAAAGGCTGCAGTCTGAGTCAGCTTCCAAGTATGCAAAGTGAGAGACAACAAGGACAGAGTAAGGGCTGAGAGCAAGGCTTCCAGACAGGCAATGAGCAGTGGCAGTGCTGCGGATACGTGGCTGAGACGAACAGGGCCGGCAGTCAACATTTTTTATGAAAAGGTGTTCGGGTGGTCTCGGTATGATGGACGTCCTAGCGTGAGTCACGGTGATGCAAAATAATCGGCGCCTAGGTCGCGCACAAAGCGCGTGCAACGAGAAAAACGTGTCTTGGGCGCACGGGCGCTCACCGGTTTGATGCGTTGAAGACAAAGACCGTTGAATGTGTCGATGTGTTCGCGCTAAGTGGGACTCCTAGCGGGCCCTTGGGTCCGACCAAGATAGGTTGGGAACATAAGCCCCCTGCGTGTGGGGTGCACGGAGGGGCGACCTGAGCAGGCGCCGCACCCACAAACGTCTGGCCCCAAAAATAATGTTTCGGGATCGAATTTTGAGGAACTGGTGTTACAATAACGAAATACTTGGTTGATGGGAATGTTTGTTAAAATTTGTCATTTTTTTTGCCAAAAAAAGTAATAGCGATATCGAGCGAGGAAAAGCGGAGTGACAGAAAATGGAGTATGCGTATCTGTTAGCGTTGGCATGGAAAAAAGAGGTAGCGTGAAAAATAAAATTTTATCTGGAAATGGGTTTGCGCGAAATTTTTTTATTAGCGGTAAAATTAATTACGTAAAAGTTGTAACGTTATTCCCAATGAAGATAGCGCAAAAAGACTTAAGCTAGCGCAAAAATGGTAAGCAGTTTAAAAAAAGAGTTGTTGGTAGTTTTTGGGGGGAAAGTTCGAGATTGAATTTTGAATGAAAAAAAGGGGGGAAGTTTTTGGGGGGAAAGTTTAAGACTTTTGGGAAAAGACGGAGAAGGGTTGGTGGAAAGAAGAGAGTCTTACACTTAGAGAAAAAAGAAGAGGGGAAGAGAAAGAAGAGAAGAAAAGGAAGAAGGAAGGCACATGAGGTTGAGGACCTCCCAAGAAGCCAAGAGACGGCAACAAGGTAAGCGAGGTGAAGCAAGTCTTGGGGGTGGCCATGGGATAATCGCGGCGGCGACCGAGGCAAACCGTCGGGCTGAGGCCGACTGGGGTGGGAGAGGGGGGCGTGGGAGGTGATGGGCATGGGGGAAGGGGTCTTGGGGGTGGAGAGCCAAGGCCACAGATGGTTGAGGCCCGAACGAGGCCAAGGCTGAGCGGTGGGAGGAGCTAGGCGAGGGCACAGGGGGGAGAGGAAGGGGAGAGGGGGGAAGGAAGGGGGAGGAAGAAGGAAGGCAGAAAGAAAAAGAAGGGAGGGGAGGCCACGGCCGAGGGTGGTGGCTGCCCGGGAGGAAAAGGGAAAGGGAAATGGAAATGGAAAGGGAGAGGGGGAGGGGAAAGGGAAAGAAGAAAAGAAGAAGATAGAAGAGAAAAAGAGAGGAGGAGGAAAGAAAGGAGGAAGGTACAGGAGAGGAGGGCCGAGGCCGACGTTGCCGAGGCCGAGGTCGAGGCGGCTGAGGCCCGGGGCGAGGGTGCTCGTGGTGATGATGGTGGAACGTAGAGGAAGACAAGAGTAAATCACATCGCACAACATCGCAGTGGGGTGAGCAGGCGATCAAAGGTGTCATGGGCCGACATGTTTGGGGAAGATGAGGCTGTGCCGGTTGAGGTAGCGGGGGTGCCGTTGAGCTTCAATGGTGGAGCGATAAGCTTTGATCCAATGCCAAGCCAAAGTAATATATTGTTGACAGCGAGGGGGGCGGTGCCCGGATGCCCACCCAAGGAGCTTTGGAGAGAGCTAGGCCAGCTAGTGGCTGTAGCTATGTTTTTGGGTCCTTGGGGTGTGTCGTCGATGGCAGAGAGTCTGATGGTTCCTTTGCCGTATGTCGTGCGCTGAGTGGGGAGGTCATAATAGATGTTGTATGCTCTTATATTTGTAGGTTTGTATTTAAGGGGACACTGAAGGATGGCGTTTCCCCGAGGGTGTTTAAGTTTGCCATTCGGATAGCTGGGGGGGGGGGGCCTTGGGCTGGCCCCCATTTACTAAGGCACCTTTTACTCGTGTCTGAATCAGTTTTCCAATGACGTGCAGAGGTCATACGAACGCTATTAGGTGGTGACGTATGTAGATTGGATGTTTTTATAGCGGTATCTATTCGAGATCTACATGGATTATTGGCCTGGGGGGTTTCCTTTGGTACATCCATCACTGAGGAAGACTATAGTGACCTGGCTGGGCAAGTCACGTGAGGTGTCGATCTGGTATGCGGGTGGCAAAGTATATGCTTGGGCGGGCAGGAAGAAGCCTAGGTGTGATCTGGCATATATATTTGACGATGGAGATGAGTGCGTTCCCCGTGCGTATACAGGCATGCATACTTTGTACGATATTCCTCCATGACTTGATTTGCAGGACACTATTGTGTGACTACATAGTCGAGATGAGCTGACGGACACAGCAGTGGCCTTGCCAGTGGCATATTTTCTGGGGTGGCTTCCCGTATTGACTGATGATGGCGGGAAGCCGGCTATGAGCATATATTACGTGGCAAGATACAGTCTTGACTGATTATCTATGAGTTTCGGTTATGATTTAGAGCCCCATGTGGCTACACTAGGGCGTGGGATATGGGGAGGGCCTTTGGGTATACAATCTTGGAGGGGGTGCAGAAGTGGCCAGTACCGACAAAGGAGTAAAAGAGGCCAAGGATGCTATCGACAGGAGTAGTGATGGGTGAGCTCACGCGATGGTGGGAGCAGGTACTGGTGAAGTGGTAAGAGTGGTTGTCGCAGGCGCCACCTGACAGATAGCAGGTCGACGTCTTTGCTGGGGACAGAGGATTGGGATTGGTTACAGCGCAGGTCGTGAGGTAGTGTGGTATGTTGGTGCTACTTACAGGTGTATTAGATGTACTGGCGCTAGCGGTGCGCCACAGGCCCTAGCAGTAGGACGTGCGCCCAGGGTGTCGGGTGCCGGCGAGGGTCCCATTTCGTCATTGAGAGTGGGTATGATGGAGGGTGCACAGCGGATAGGCACGGGTCCTTCGACAGGTGGCGGATGCAGGCCGAAGAGGCCACGGGAGGTGCTGGAGGTGTGTGACTCTGAGGTTAGAGTAATGTTTTGCTTTCGTTGTACAGTTGCCAATTATCATGTTAAGTGTGTTCTAAGGTTTTTTTTACAGGAGCTCGATGATGGTGATGAAGCCATTGGTGTAGAGTCAGCCGACAGCGCAGAGTATGCCGAGGCCGTCACTAATGATACTGAGAGGATGGATGTTGAGGCCACTAAGGAGGACGAGGAGTCAGATGCGGAGGTGGCCGGTGAAGTCAAGGAGATGGAGGCCGAGCCGGCCTATGAGGGTGAGCCGATGGATGGTGAGGCCTTTGAAGAGGTTGCGGTAGTGGAGCAAGCGCGGCCTACATTGTGGAGTCGGTCAGTCGTCTGGAGTAGACATCAACATTTGTTATGGAGCCGATCGAGCCAGTTAGTCATCCGAGTCCGTTGCCTGTCTTGGTCGAGGAGGTATTCGGTGGCCCGATGGGTCACATGTTTGAGGGGGATGATTGGTGGGCTAGTAGAGAGCCAGATGTTCTGACGGGAGCACATGCTGGGTTACCGACTACACATGCGGTGGTTAGAGATCTGTTGTCACGACAAGAGGTACCTGGTCCATCTGTTGCGGAGCCTGTGGCGGATACATTGTCAGGGTCAGCCGTAGATGCGGGTGATGCTCTGTTGGCGATGCATGCTACTACCGTTGGCATGAGATCAGTGGGTGCTAGGGCGACAGGAGCTGATGTTGCCCATGGCGGGTCTTCAGTTGGATAGATGGACGGTACATCCTGGGAAGGCATCGGGTTATCTGATTTAGTAGTCCATCGGTTGGAGATGATTAGGGCGAGACAACCTCAGACGTTTGTTGGTGCTATTACGATGCGGGGTGCAACATTGATCAAGGCGATGTATTCTGCATTTGTGGATTGGCTGGAGACACTTGGTGCGATGCCAGCCTTGACTTGGACTTCAGAAGTTATATCAGAGTTTATGTCAGAGCTCGAGCCATTCGTAGCTTTTGGCTTCCAGTTGGATTGGATGGCCGACTATATCAGAGGGAGAGGGCAGAGTGCTGAGGCCGTGGTTGGACTGACCGTGATAGGAGGGCAGGAGGTGGCGTGGTAGGGTTGTAGGCGAATACTTGATGCAGCGTTGATAGATGTGACCGGGAAGGTGGCCGAGATACGGGTCTGACTTGCTGAGGCGGAGGCTTGACAGAGAGAGATAGAGAGCCAGCAAGCCGAGTTGGATGATAGATGGTCTGACTTACAGATGCAGCGACGAACTCTGGAGTCGTACACTGCCGATTCTGCTAGTGCATTCTTACTTCTTTACGTTACATGTCGTGTACTTTTCATTTTGCTAGTAGTCATTGGTCCATAGCGGCCTACAAACCTATGACTTGTATACATTTGGTTGATATTGATATGGCAGTCATATGGTTATTTGGTACCTGTGTTTGTTGTGAGATGATGCTTAGCTTTTGATGTGCTTTTATGTCTTGCATGTGGTGTCCTCCCGTTGCGGTTCCCCCCTCCCCGCCCATAGCAAGCAACTTAGTGAACGATGTGTAAATGAAAGAGTGCATTACATACAGTAGCTGAGACGAGTAAATGATCTTTGCATTGATAGTATTTAGGCCAAAATGCCATTACATGAGTAAAGTAAGAACTTGTAATAATCAGCCAAAGTTATAAGTCATAAACATGTGTGCATATACAAAAAATGCTATGTGCGTGGATGTTCTAAGCTTGGATGGGTAGGGCTGGGGGAACGATGTACAGCTGGTCATGCATAATACTTCTTCAAATATCGGCCGTTGATAGGTACCGTGATTTGTCCATCTTCTGTGTTGAGCAGGAGGTAGGAGCCGTTGTCTCTGGCTTCATGCACTTGAAGTGGTCCTTCCCAATTCGGTGTGAACTTGGGGGTCAACATGTTGGCACGTATATGTTTGGCGGCTTGGAGAACAAGGTCACCGTCAACGAATGTCCGTTGCTTCACAGTCTTTCCATATGCCTTAGTGAGTTGTTCATGGTACTTCTTCATACGGCGCAAGGCATTGGCTCTCCTTTCATCAAGTCCTTCAAGGGCGGTCATTCTGGTTTCTTCCTCCCCAAGCCCACTGCTTAGGGAGAGTCTGACTAATGCTACCGCAATCTCGGCTGGTACCACACACTCGTCCCCGTAGACAAGGGAAAAGGATATGGCCTTTGTTGCTGTGTGCTTGGAGGTTCGATAAGCCCAAAGTGCAAGGCTTAGCTTTTCAGACCATGAACCACTCGCATCATGGACCCTTCGTGACAATACCCGTAGTAGAGTCTTGTTAGAAGCTTCAGCTTGACCATTCCCTTGTGGGTAGTAAGAGGTGGATGTAGCGTGGTTGATGTTGTATCCTTCTATGAAAGCTCAGACATCCCTGTTGATGAATGGCGTGCCGTTGTCAGATATGATACACCGGGGGATACCAAAGCGACAAACGATGTGATCGTGCAAGAAGTTGGCAATGACACCTCCCGTGGCTCGTCATAGAGGTATGGCTTCGACGCACTTTGTGAAAAGTTCTGTTGCGACCATAATCCAAGTGTGACCCCGTGATGTTGGGTGGATAGGCCCTATGAGGTCGAGAGCCCAAGAGTGAAATGGCCAAGGAGCCAAGATCATGCAGAGGTCAGACGCCGGTGTGTGCATTCTGTCAGCATATCTCTAGTAGGGTTAACAGTGTCAAACATGAGAGATCGCATCGGATTCCATAGTCAGCCAGTAGTACCCCAACCTTAACAATTCTGCATACAGCTTCTGAGAGCCTTGATGCTCACCGCAATCACCATTGTGTACTTCGTTAATCACCTCGACTGCTTAGGCACCCTGCAAGCATCGTAGGGTGCATCCCAAAAATCCCTTGCGAAACAACTCGCCTTTAGTCACAAAATACTTGGTTGACTTGCACTTGATAGATCGTGCGAAGTTGCTGTCAGGTGGTAGAACCCCGTGGGATAAGTACTGGATGAAAGGCTAGCGCCAATCACCTTCGACGTCAATGACAAGAGCTTCCACATTGTCAGTGCATACAAGCACTCGGGACAGTCCCTTTGTATATCTGAGGCATCGTTGGCCATGGATGGCCAATAGAGGCCCATACGCTGGAGGCGACGGTATAGAGGGGGACCGTCGAGGCCACAACACTTCTGATGGCCGAGCTATAATTTGTGCTTTACTTCTTCTGGGGCCAAACACCTAGTTAGAGTGCCTCTGGGACATCATCTATACAAGACATCTCCCAACATCAAAAAGTCTATAAGGGTAGAGGCATAAGCAAAAGATGGCGCCTTGAGTTGGTTGACGATCGACTCCCTCCAATCGTCTGCAGTAATGTCATTTCAGACTAGGTTTAATGCTGTGCATGGTTCCATTCTCTTGATGATGGTTAGCATTCGCTGCTCACCATCAACCTTCATCTTTGACGAGATCGTGGCCAAGCTGTCCGCATGTCTATTATGGCACCTGTTGTGATGTTCATAATGGATATGGCCAAGTCTTCCTTCCAAGTGTTGCACCAAGGCACGATAAGGTGCCAAGGCTGGCTCCTTGACTGCAAACTCCCCATCGGCTTGCTTCAAGATCAAATTCAAGTCTCCTTTCACACATAATGACTTAACCCCCATATTGGTAGCCAGCATGAGGCCAATGACAAGTGCCTTATACTCAGCTTAATTGTCAGATACCGAGAATGCAAGCTTGAAGGATAGAGATATGGTAACACCCTCTGAATTTTGAAGGACTATGCCGGCACCCCCTTGCCGGAAGGGAGCTCCATTGGGACCTTTGCTAGTGGCTGAGTCGTCAAACTAAAGCGTCCACAATTCATCGATGTTAGAGATCAGGGCCATCTCTTCCCCAGGCAATTGATATGAGGTTGGTTCATATTGTTAGCTCGGGAAGAAGGCCAGGAGGTCGGCAAGTGCTTGGCTCTGTAGAGCTGTAGGATTCTTGATGGAGAGGCCGAACTTGGCCAATAGCAGCAACCAATGAGTAAGTCGGCCAGACAGTGCAGAGCACGTGAGCATGTATCATAGTGGATCAGCCTTGGTGAGAAGTGTGATCTGGTGCGACAAGAAGTAGTGTCTGAATTTCTGCGAGGCGTAGACCAAGGCTAAGCAGTGCTTCTTGAGCTCAGAGTAATTGGCTTCGGGGCCCCTGATTGATCGACTGGGATAATAAATTGGGCGCTCCACTCCATCCACCTCTTGGGCAAGCAATGCCCCTATAGACCTGGGCATGGAGGTCAAGTAAAGTAAGAGTGGGATACCTCATTGTGGCACGACCATGGTCTACAGTGACATGAGAACTGCCTTGATCTGTTCGAATGCTTGTTGTTAGGGCGCACCCCAACTCCATGGTGCGCTCTTGCGCGTCAAGTGTTGGAAGGGTATGATAAGTTCGGCCAAGGCAGGGATGAATCGGCAGAGGTAAGAAACCTTGCCAAGGAAGCTCTTCAACTGTTTGGTGCTCTTGGGAGGGGGCATCTCTTAGATAGAGGCGGCCTTAAAAGGGTCAACGTCGATGCCTTGTCGACTGACCAAAAAGCTAAGGAATTTGCCGGAGGAGAAGCCAAAGGCACATTTCAACGGATTCATCCGCATGCTATATTGTCGACAACGATCAAAGACTGCTCGAAGGTCCATGAGATGATCACTTTCCCTTTTGGACTTGATGGTAAGATCGTCGACGTAGTCCTCCACTGTGCGGTGTATCATGTCGTGGAAGATTGTTGTCATTGCTCTTTGATACGTTGCACCCGCGTTCTTAAGGCCGAAGGGCATGACTTTCCAACAAAAGTTACCCATAGGGGTGCGGAAGGCTATCTTGGCACAGTCGTCGGGGTTCATCCGAATTTGATTGTAGCTCGCGAAACCATCCATGAAAGATAAGGTTTCGTGTCCGGCAGCTGCCTCTGTAAGCATGTTGAAAGCATGTTGATGTTGGGCAATGGGAACTCGTCTTTAGGGCATGCCTTGTTCAAGTCCCGAAAGTCAATACAAATGCGGACTTGGTCGTTCTTCTTTTGTACAGGAACAACATTAGCCAACCAGATAGGATGAATGATGGGCTTAATGAAGCCAGCTTGTAGAAGTCGTTCGATCTCTTGTTGGAATCTATTCTTGTTTTCAAGCATACCTACAACAAATTCTGGTTTTGTTCCTGTAGGTACCCACACTTTCTTGGGTTCTAGAAGATTAGATAAACAAGAAACTAAGTTTTTGTTAAAGAAATTCTTGTAATCTTTTTGCTTCTTTGAAAGATTGTAACCAATTCCACTTTTCTCAAAAACACATCTTTGTCTTCCCAAAAGAATATCCAAGTTCTCTCTTCCTTGGGTAAATTTTGAAAGAGTAAAATTCATGTCTTCAATCTCCTTTTCTAAATTCATTTTTTGTTTACAAATTTCTTCTAGTTGAGATTTTAAAGGTTCGTTTCAACTGGGACTTTTACTCCTCTGAGAGATTGGATTTCAGAAGACAAATAAGAATTTCCTTCTGAGAAGCATTCAGATGATTTTTTAGAAAAACATTTTTAGAAATATAAAGTTCAACCTTTTCTTCTAACTCTTCTTTTTCACCTTCTAGCTCTTCAACAATATTTATCAAAGAAGAAGTCTTAATTTTTAGATTAGCATTTTTAACTTTTAACCTTTCATTATTTTCACTGAGTTCGAGAAAAGCTGACTTGAGTTCATTATGTTCAAACCCTATCCAGGTCAGACCCCGGGGCCCGCTAAGGGACCCACTTTGTGCGTCACATCACCCAGTCAACGTTTAATTATTCAACGCCATCACCCGGTCAAAGTGCATCTTGTTTCGAGCATCCACAGGCATCACCAATGTAGCAACATCAACACAGTCGAACAGTTGGAAAAGGGCTTGACCCCTCAAGGTGGTCGGCCACCCCTTTCCTAAGGGGGTCGGCACCCCTCTTGCAGGGGTGGGCCACCCCTTTCCTAAGGGGGTCGGCCACCCCCTCTTGTATTAAGGGTCGGCCACCCCTTTCTTAAGGGGATCGGCCACCCCTTCTTGTAGGGGGCCGGCCACCCTTCTCCTCAAGGGGGTCGGCCACCCCTTCTTGTAAGGGCTCGGCCACCCTTTCTCCTCGAGGGGGTCGGCCACCCCTTCTTTAAGGGGGTCGGCCGACCCTTCTTGTAGGGGGTCCGCCACCCTTCTGTCTTGCAAGGGTCACTCCTAAACCCCAACATCACTCATCGCACTCTCTACAATGAGCGCTCAACACCAATGGTCACATGACGCTCGTCACCGACCGTATGCAGTCGTCACGACCGTAGCATACTATCACAAGTGTATCTCTGCGACGTTCGTCGCTGCGCCCTTGCGCCATTCTCATGATGCGTGCCCCTGGCACCAAGTATTGGTTCGCGACAGTCGTCGTTGCGCCCTTGCGCCATTCTGATGATGCGTGCCCCTGGCACCAAGTATTGCTCCGTGACAATCGTCGCTGAGCCCTTGCTCCATTTTGATGATACGTGCCCCCAACACCAAGTATTGGTCCGCGACAGTCGTCGCTGTGCCCTTGTGCCATCCAAATGATACGTGCCCCCGGCATCAAGTATTTCTCCGCCACAGTCATCACTGCGCCTTTGCGCCATTCATATGATGAGTGCCCCTGGCACCAAGTATCGCTTCGGGACAGTCGTCGCTGCACCCTTGCGCCAATCTCATCATGCGTGCCCCCGGCACCAGGTATATCTCTGCAACGTTCATCGCTGCGCCCTCGCGCCAGTCTCATGATATGTGCCCCCGGCACCAAGTATTGCTCTACTGCAGTCGTCGCCACTCACATGCCCCACAATCATGTTACAAGCCTCCGGGTATCACACTTATTCACCACACCATGCGCCCCGGCCATGGACATGGAACATGCTTCGACCCATTCTCCAGAGTGTGCAGCATTCTGGGGGCTCCGCTCATAGTGCTCCGGCATGAGGACCCCTAACTATGGGATGGGCTTAGTGCCATTACGGGCTTAACGTCATCACCGACTCATTCAAACTACAGGATGGGCTTCGTGCCATCGCCGACTTAATCAAACTACGGGATGGGCTTAGCGCCATCGCCGACTCAATCAAAATACGGGATGGGCTTAGCGCCATCGCGCACTTAGCGCCATCGCCGGTTCAATCAAACTACGGGATGGGCTTCGTGCCATTGCCGGCTCAATCAAACTACGGGATGGGCTTAGCGCCATCACAGGCTTAGCGCCATCGCCAGCTCAATGAAACTACGGGATCGGCTTTGTGCCATCGCCGGCTCAATCAAACTACGGGATGGGCTTAGCGCCATCACGGGCTTAACGCCATCACCGGCTCAATCAAACTACGGGATGGGCTTCGTGCCATCGCAGGCTCAATCAAACTACAGGATGGGCTTAGTGCCATCGCCGGCTCAATCAAACTACGGGTGGGCTTCATGCCATCGCCGGCTCAATCAAACTACGGGATGGGCTTAGCGCCATTGCCGGCTCAATCAAACTATGGGATGGGCTTCGTGCCATCACTGGCTCAATCAAACTACGGGATGGGCTTAGCGCCATCGCGGGCTTAGCGTCATCGCTGACTCAATCAAACTGCGGGTTGGGCTCTTAACCTTAAAGCCATTGCCGGCTCTATCACCGGGGGCTCCGGCCCTTGTAGCAGGATGGGCTAACAACCCTGAAGCCATCGCCGTCACAATCTTTAAGCTATCAACATTACACTCGATAGGAGCTTTGACATGAAGACTTCCTCGCAACAGACTCTAAGCACCAAGCGGCGACCATGCCCACTCATGTTGTTGTTGATCGTCGACACCACCAGGGCAATGACCCCCGGGTCACTCCAGAATGGGAACAGGTCCTCGAAGGGCATTGCGCCTAGTCCGCCTGGTAGTTGGCTACAGGGGCAACCCTCACCGCTGTTAGGTTCTCTGCACGTCTCTTGACGCACCTTCTGGGATTCAGTAAGGGCTTGGACTGGTGGCTGGGGCAACGGGCTACTCTGACCAGGCTACCGCGGCATTATCAGTCTCCTCAGACAGGCAGAGGGATGTTACAAGGGCAAGGCAACACAAATTTGGGGACCGACAGTCCAACGGAGAATCAGTACTTTGGACCCCCTAGCGGTGTGTCGCTCTCAGGGGACGACACATGTCAACTTATGACACATTCACATTTTTGCCTATAAATAGTGGGCTTTGGAGCTTATTCAAAGATCTTTTTCTCATTTGGACTTTTCACTTTCTCTCTAAAAAGACATTCTCTCTGGAATGCTAGTGAGAGAAACACACTTGGACTTCTGTCAACAGACCCTCGACGCTGCATTCCTCTCAACGGACTGTCGATCATCGGCCCTGTTCGTCGTCGCCCTGCCTGCGCGGATCTGCCAGCCCTCGCGACCTGTCTTGGGAGCCTTCCTCTCAGCCCTTACTCCTTCCTTGTTGTCTCCCACTTTGCCTACCTGGAAGCTGACTCAGACTGCATCCTTTGTGGCTCCTCCGCGTAGCAACAAACCCCTTTTTCCGTATCAACACATTATAATCAAGATTTTCAGAGATTACCTTATCTAAGTGATCATCCTTAGCCCTGAAGCAAAGTTGAGCTACATCATCATCTTCACTAGCTTCTTTGTCACTTTCATCAGAGTCATCCCAAGTCAGTAGGGCCTTCCTAGCCTTGAACTTCTTTTCTTTGAAGTCTCGACTGTTGCTGCTTGCAGTTTTGTTCTTGAGTTGCGGACAATATTTTTTTATGTGCCCAATTTTGCCGCATTCATAGCAAGCATAAGAATTTTCCATCACATTCCAAACACTATTATTTCTTTGATGTGATTGGTTTGTAGGATTTCTCCTGATCTTCCCATCTCACTTGTTTGCGAGAAACTTCTTGAATCTTGAGTGATGAGAGCCATTTCAAGATCAGAATCATCGCTGCTCTCTGCAGGTTCATGAGAGGTCTTAACTTTAAGAGCTAAGCTTTTCTTCTTGGAGGTGGTTTCTTCTTCGTGATGAATCTTCATCGTAATTTCATGAGTCATTAGAGAACCCACCAATTCTTCAAGCTTCAGCACATTTAAGTCCTTTGCCTCTTGAATGGCTGTGAGTTTTGCTTCCCATCTCTTTGGAAGAGATCTGAGAATTTTTGGACAATTTCTTTTTCTGGGTAGATTTTACCCAAAAGCTTTAATCCATTTATAATGAGTGTAAATCTGGAGTACATCTCATTTATGGACTCATGCTATTTCATTTTGAAGGCCTCATACTGCTGGACCAACATGTTGATCTTGGTCTCTTTGACTTGATTTGTACCTTCATATGTGACCTCCAACAACCTCCACATTTCTTTAGCTGTCTCATATGCTGAGACTCGATTGTACTCATTCATGTCAAGGTCACAACTGATAATGTTCTTAGCTTTATCATCCATGGAGAAAAGCTGTGAGTCATGAGCGTCCATTTCGAGTATTCCTTTTGGAATTTTTATTCCATCCGGTCCATCCTTCCTCAGAATTATAGGACCATTTTTTACGACATACCACACGTGTGTATCCTACCTCAGGAAATTCCTCATACAATTTTTTGAGTAGCCGTAATTGTCATTCTTCAACAAGGGTGGCCTGGTGGTTGCTGATCCTTCTTCCAAATGCGATCTTTAGCTCTAGATGATGAAGTCAAAAGAAAATACCAGAGCACACATCTCTGACACCACTTGTAGGTCCCTAAATACACCTAGAGGGGGGTGAATAGGTGTATTGTAACTTTTGAGTATAAATTAAAAGCGAGATTACAAAGTAATTACAGATATAACAGTAATAAATTCAACACAGAGATTTATACTGGTTAGGCCCACCAGCCTACGTCTAGTTCTCGAGCACTCCACACAAGGGAGACCTACTCGAGCCTTTAACTAACCAACTAGCTTTGGGTGCTAGTTCAAACCGTAGTACAATTTTTAAAACCCTTTCGAGGTTTCCAACAATTTCCAAATGAAAGGAGATTTACAATTTGAATACAACTAACTAGCTCCTTATTGAGTAGATGTTACAATGAATAAACTAATACTAAGCCTTCTTAGGTGGGAAGATCTATATTCTTTCAAGAACCAAACCAAGAAGCTTACAATAGACTATCTCAAAGATGAACTCACTCAATAGAGAATAGATGAGAATAAGAGAACAAGATGAGAGAGAGTTTTGAGATGAGTTAGAGAGAGCTTTAAAAAGATTTGCGAGAGATGTCTTAAATGCTGTCAAGGATCCCTTTTTATACTGGGGAAGAAAAAGAACCGTTGTGAAGGGAAAACCCGAAAAGAGATTCGACTGAAAAAAAAAGATAGAGTCGACCGAAAACTTGAGAACATACACTGAAGAAATGAGTAGACAGAAAACCCCATTTCATTCGACTAAAAACTTTTGGCTTTGACTGAAAAAGTTTTGCTTCGACTGAAAACTTTGGCTTCAACTGATAACTTTTGGCTTCGACTGAAAACTTTTGGTTTCAACTGAAAAGTTTGGCTTCGACTGAAAACTTTGGCTTCGACTGAAAATTTTTGGCTTCGACTGAAAGTTTTGCTTCGACTGAAAACTTCTTTTAAAGACTAGAACGAAAGAAGCACAATTGAGTCGAATGCAAACTGCTTGCCTTCGATTGAAACAATCAACCTGGTTTTCTACTTGAATTTCTGTGAGATATTTTAAGAAAGACTTAGAAATGCTAACATGGATAAAATAATAAAAGAAAGCTTCAAGTTCTTGCATCTTCAAGGCAGTTTGAGTCTTCGACTTTCAAGTCCAAGTCTGAGTTCAAGCTTTGTCCCAGGCATCATCTTGACTTTGTTTGATTAAGATAAATCCTGAAATGATTATCTTAATATTTTTGTCAGATTAATGCTAGATATAATGAATTTGGAATCATCAAAATCGATAAGTCAACACTAGTATCCAGCTATGAAGTTGGAGAGCGTCGACTCATCGGCCTAGATCTAGTTCAGGTAACCTGTGAGAAGGTTGATTTGATTCGGTCACGCATGAGGGTGGGCAAAGGATAGACAACGTATGTATGCTTCAAAGCATACACGAGATTTAGAATTTGAGGTTGGTGACCGAGTATTTCTGAGAATATCACATTGGAAGGGATTTATGCGTTTCGGGAAGAACGACAACCTTAGCCCTAGATATATTGGTCCCTATGAGATCCTTGAGAGAATTGAACCGGTGGCATATGGTCTGGCACTGTCATCAGATCTATCGCATGTTTACAATGTGTTCCACATGTTGGTGTTAAGGAAGTATGCGCATGATCCAACTCACATATTACAACATCGTCCTGAGGATATCCAGACATATTTGAGTAACGAGGAAGTATCAGTAGAAATATTAGACTATCGTGAACATATACTGAGGACCAAGGTGATATTGCTAGTAAAGGTACTGTGGAGGAACCGCACTACCGAAGAGGCTACTTGGGAACCAGAAGAGGCCATGCGAAGTGGCTTACCCTCACCTATTCGACACTCCAGGGAAATTCGAGGACGAATTTTTTTATAAGTAGGGGAGAGTGTAATACCCCGAACCCTAAAAATACTCTTCACAAATTAAGTTGGTATTGTTTAGCATATATATATATATATATATATATATATATATATATATATATATATATATATATATATATATATATATATATATATATATATATATATATATATATATATATATATATAACGTCGACGTGTATTTTAGTGGTGAACTATCTACCTTAGCATTCGATATACTTTTAGAGACAATAAAATTTTTATTTAATAGAGACGTTTTGTCAAACGAGATAGCGTAATAACCCGTTGATAATATTTTTACTGGATAAGTTATCAAAATATTTATTATTGGATCATTTTCGCAATAATAAGTTCGGGTAAGAAGATTTAGGGACAAATGAATGAGTAGGGTTTTCTTTTCTTGGTCTAACTAGGGTTTTTATTTACACACACACACACACACATATACATAAAAAAATAATTATGATTTCCTTGTTCCAGAAAAGATTTTATCATCTTGACGTCGTAGAGAATTAAGAATTCTAACTTGCTATAGAAATCAGAAACAATGTCTTTGACACGATGAACGGTGTCTTCAATTCTGGTGATATGTTCACCGATTGTATTCAAAATGATATTTTGAATAATTTGATAGCTCAGCAATTGACTGAATTTCTCTTACAGTAATAGGATTAAGGTGATTGGAGGTACTTATATCAACAATATGCTTTAAAAGAACTGCTAAAAAATTGGAATTCATATCTCCTTTCATGGCAATTTGTTAAAAGGAAGGTAGATGCTTACATATTTTGTATTTGAAGGCCATATCATCCATTCACGGGTTATTTTTTGAAAAGTATTGACTTGTATATGAAAATTGATGTACTCAAGATCTTCAATATTATTTTTCAAACAATAAAAATAGAACCATCCAAAAAATGGAAAATAGGTTTTATGAACATTCAGAGTTTGGAAAAATAATTCCCTATAACGGGACCTTCATTCTTTTGAAAAGTTGAGACGGTACCATGCACAATTTCTGGTATCGTAAGAAGAATAAAATTCTTTATTAATTTTGTCATAATCAATTTAAAAATTATCAATGACGAGGACATTTGGTTCATCATAATCAAAATCATGAAGAGAAGGATCATAAGTATTTTGATTTTGATTTGAAGAAGAGGCAGTTTCAGTAGGAGGAGTTTCAACAGTATAAGTTGTTTCTGGAACTGAAGAATTATTGTTTCGGATACCTTGGAAAATAATCTTTGGTTCCTTGTATGAAGGAATAGAACTCACACTGGGAGGATGTGAATGAAAAGCACTAGACTGACATGAATGTAATCTAGTACTAGGAATTGATGAGCACGAATGTCTTGCATGTTGCTCAGAGTTATTATTGGAATGAAGAATTTTATAACTCTAAGAAGATGTTTCTGGCTGGCAAAAATGGATTTTGACATCTCCTTTAGGAGTTTCAATAATATGATCAATTTTTGTTGTCTGGGGATTGACTCGACGATGAGAAGCTTTGTTTTCAATTACCCAATCTTTTGAAGGAGTAAGTTCATTGAACTTGATACGACGAGGCAACATGACATTAGTTTTGTCAGGATTGAACTGAAATAAGATCACTGATTTGCATGGATCAGCTATTTGCTTGAAATCTGAACATATAGTTGTCATAGCCTTGTAATAGATGCGATAAATTAGCATCAAATTTTGAGCTTGCGGTTTCATATTGTACCGTTGTGTCTTGATATCCAGAGTTAGCACATCCATTATGTGCAGATCTGACAAAGAAATTGAGAAATTAGGATAGCAATTAAAATATATGAGGCCATTACATAAACAAGAAACTGAGAAATTAGGATAGCAATTAAAATACATGGGGCCATTACATAAACTTGTTTTTACTATTCCAATAAGAGAGTCGTTAAAATTAAGATGGATCATCACGTAAAGCAACCCATATATGAGTATCAAGACCTTCCTTGGTTAAGGAAGCAATACCAATTTAAACAAGTCCAATATGCACATTTTGGTATTTCTTTCTATGCTTTTCCAAAGCAGATTTAGAAAACAATTGAAAAGACTAGTTATCTTTCGAGATATCCATTGTTTGTTCAATAGTTTTGGTAGAGTAAGTTTGTTTTAATTCAAAATGTATAACCTACAAGGAAGACAGATTAGGCTTTGGGATGGACCAATTATTTAGGTCTTTTCAACATTTTCTATATTCAACTCATGAACAATCTTCTTAGAGCTTGTCTGGCTCTTTGACACATCAGTGGATAAAGATCTAATTAATCCAGCCATTATATCAATATGAAGTGCTCGACTATCAACCAAATAGTTAAAAGTGGTGAAGAATGCTCAAAAGGAACTGAGAACTATCTTAAAGGCGATTTGGGTGTCGACCCACACTTCAGATTGATAAATAAATAGCTAATTTAATCTCAAAGCCATGTAATATGGCTCTGATACCAGGAATAGACCCAGGTTAAATATTAATGAATTGAAAATGATAATTGAACTGAAGATTAATAAATTGCACAACAAAACTTGAAAATTAAACTGATGGAGCAAGAGACAGATATGAGAAAACAGAAAATATTATTATTGAAACATAAAACTTACAGTCGGACAGAAGTACACTTGAAGACAGAAGCACACTTGAAGACAGAAGCACACTTGAAGACGGAAGCACACTTAATTATAGGAAAAGCACACGAGAATGAAAAGGGAGAACTTTACAAGGGAAACACTAGGAAATTTCCTAAATTGTCTAATGCCTGCCTCTTACACAAGAGAAAGATCCCTTAAATAGCAAACAAACACTGGAGTTAAAAAAAGGAAATCTGGTTACTTATAATAAAGTGACTATGGTTTGTGGGCCTCGTGTCCTAGATAAG
Organism: Escallonia herrerae; assembly: GCA_033070095.1. NCBI lineage: Eukaryota > Viridiplantae > Streptophyta > Magnoliopsida > Escalloniales > Escalloniaceae > Escallonia > Escallonia herrerae. The sequence goes on along the minus strand of JAVXUP010001065.1, from coordinate 95,135 downwards.
AGGTGGAGTCGGTCAGACCTGTATCTTTGCTTATGTAAAGCAGTATCACCTTTTGCTTTTGATAAAGCAGTATTGCATTTGACGTTCATATAGCCTCCATATTGATGCCACATTGCATGCCATATTGCATTCTATGTTTTTCCAGAAGTATTCATGTATCCATATACTGTGTCCATATGCAGACTTGTCAAAAATCGATTTACGCTTATAATGGGGGGAACTGTTCAATTTGTTTTAATTTTAAATCTTTCTGAATTGAATTCTATTGAGGGGCACTTTTGGTGGATGTATTGTCCATCATGAGTTCATCAGATTCCTTGTCGGAATTGTGCTAAAAATCTGAATCGCTTGAACCATTATCAATGGTTTCTTCCATATTGAGAAGTTCAATAGCAATGGCTTGAAACAGTTCTTTCTTGTTTAGATACGGCTTTTCCTTAGTAAGTCTTAAAAGGATCTCATTCTTGCGTTTGGAAAATTCTGCCTTTGATGTGAGAGCTCTGGTTTTGGTAATTGGACTAAGTTGACGAGTTGTGGTAGGCATTAAAGCAGGAAATTTTTGGACCACTGCATCAATAGTATAATGGTTATAATTGAATTTAGGCCACCATTTGGAGCCAAAGTGTCTTACAAATCTTGGTGGACATTCAAGGGTTCCATTACCTTTTCGAATGGCATATTACCAACAGAGGATCCAAGGAATATTAAATTCTGCAATGAAGCGTAACCGAGGCTATCCTCCTTTAATCATTGATGCAAATAATTCATATGCTTTTGAAATTTGCAGAGGCCATTCTTCAATTTCTGGTCCGAATTGGAACCACCAATGTCCTACCCAATTAGAGAATAGTCCATCAAATGCTTTGGAGAAGAAGAAAAACCAGGAATGTCTATGCCTGAGATTTTAATAAAATAGAACATTATTCCAAGCATCAATATAATCAAAATAATTAAAGTAGCATGGGGAGACATGAGGAGGAAGATCTCTTGCTCTGGTGGGGTCAATTCCCCATTGTCTTTTTGATATAAATCTCAAAATTTCCAATTTTAAGAATTAGTATGGAGGATTATCTCCATAATTATGATAACGAGAATCCTTTTCATAATTATGTGCAAAAACTGCGGATTTTGTCACTCGAATAATTTCTTCGTAATATTCTCTGAATTTGCCACAAGCTCGTTGGAGAGTAGCCCAATCTTTGCTAAGATAATTATTTGCCACCTCTATTGGTTGTAGATTGGCTTCCTCATCTTCTATGATGATGATATCCCACAAATTAGAATAGGTATTGTAAGCAAAAGTTTCAAACATATCTTCATTGTAGGAGGATGATCCAATATACTTTTCTATTTGTATTGAATTATAGCGGGTATTGCCGCGTGGTCGTAATCCTTTGCTAGATTCCTGCAGTCTTGATTTGGGAGGAGTCATTTTCCCTGCAATAATTCTCTGATTAAAAAATCAGGAAGAGAATTATTTTCTCCTTTGATAAATTCTATTTGATAATCAAAAGAAGAAAGTAAGGCTTGCCATCGAGTAAAAATTTGTTTTGAACCAATGTTCTTAACATCTTTTTCAAGAACATCTTTCACAGCTTTACAATCTATGCGTAACAAGAACTCTTGATTTAAAAGGTCTCCTTCAAATTTGAGGATGCAATTAACAATAGAAATAATTTCTTTCTCGATAGTGGAATAATTTTTTTGTGTAGTATTCCAAACACCAGAAGTAAAATGAACTAATTGTTCTTTATTTTCAATTCTTTGTTTTAGAATGCCTCCATAACCAAAATCAGAAGCATCGGTTTCAAAAATTTTATATGCTTCAGGTAAAGAGAGACACAAACATGGTAGGTATTTAACTTTAAGCTTTATCCTGTGAACAACTTGAGTGTGGTCAATAGACCAAAGTTGAGGATTTTTCCGTTGATATAAAATGTTTGTATCTTTGTACATATCTTGGTAGAAGTCTGCAATATAATTAAGACTTCCTAAAAATCTCTGCAATTGAGTTTCTCCTTAATTTCATCGGAAAATTCAGAAGCAAATTCAATTGCTCTATCAATGGAAATAATTGATCCCTTCTCAATGTTGTGACCAAGAAATCTTATTTTGGTTTGAAAGAGACATATCTTTTTGGTAGAAACAACTAATCCATTATGTTTAATGACCTTCAGAAAAGTATTTAAATGTTTCCAATGTTGATCTATTGATTGAGAAAAAATGAGAACATCATCTATCGAAACAATTGAAAAATTCATATAAGGATTAAAGATGTCATTCATAGTATTTTGAAACTCAGAAGGAGCACTCTTTAGGCCAAAAGGCATTACATTCCATTCAAAGTGACCAAATGGTACGGTAAAAGCAGTTTTGTACCTATCTTTTTCATTGATTTGGATTTGCCAAAATCCAGATTTCATATCAAATTTTGAAAAAAATAATGGCTTTATTGAGCCTATTTAACAAATCTTTTTTTATTAGGAATCGGATAACGAATCCATCTCAAAGTTTTGTTCAACGGTTTATAATTTATAACAAGACAATGAACCCCACGTTCCTTTTCAGCCTGCTTATTGACATAGAAAGTAGAACAACTCCAAGAAGAGTAATTTTTTGCAAATAAGATTTTTGTCTAAAAGATCATGTATTTCTTTTTTGCAGTGAGCAAGAAGTTCTTGACTCATTTAGATTGGATGAGCTTTAGTCGGGATATTCCTTTCATTAAAATCAGATTCATAAGAACAAAGGAAAAGGAGTCGGCACCAGCAAACAAGAGACCAAAGACAAACTGCTCGGACAAACAACATCTTACTTTACTACGAAGACCACTCTTTCAAGGACCCATAATTGAAGACAACGGTAAAACCTGTGAAAGTACGGATCAATAATTCAAGACAGCTGTTAAAGTGTACTTGACGCACTCACAAAAGAGAGAAGACAAATGACAAAACAACTTTCTGAGACAAAAGACGGACGGCACAAGAAGACAAAGATAGCCGCAGCTTTTGACAATTTGGCAAAAGTAGAAGACAGCTGGAATCTCACTTTATGACTTTTGCATAGACGCACTCAAAAGACAAATGAAAACTCATGAAAAACAGCACTAAAGCAGAAAGAAGAAAAGGACAGCTTTAAAGAAGTCCGACAATTGTTAAGGTATCTCCTTTTGTAAAGCAATATAAGCATCTTTTACTTTACTTTTGAAATGTAAGAAAGACGTGTTAGGACGCGTGTAAAGTAGACAATTAGGTAACTTTATGTTCATAGCTTTTCTTTGCCTATAAAATGGCAGTAGGATTCATTGTAAAAGTCATCGAGTTTTGAAAGAGATATAGAACGCTCTCAATTTCTCTCCAAAAAATTCTCTCATCTCTCTTGTTCATGTTCTACTGTTAAAATCTACACAAACTCTCGTACGCATCAACTTCTCAAATAAGATTTCTTAAGTTTTACTCAGCTCGTTTAGTTATTCTGGGGTGAAAATGCCCAAGTGGTGAAAAGTCTTCCGTGAATTGAAAGAAAATATCTCAAAACTTAACATGCCAAAGAGCAGTTAATATATATATATATATATATATATATATATATATATATATATATATATATATATATATATATATATATATATATACACACTTAACGCTGACATGTATATTTTTAGCGACGAATTATCTACCTTAGTATTCGATATACATTTAGCGACAATTAAATTTTTCCTTAATAGCGGTGTGCTTATTAGCGACAATTTGTCAAATGGGATAGCATAACAGCCCGTTAATAATTTTTCTAGCACATAAATTATTGTAAATATTTATTTTGGACCATTTCGCAATAATAAATGCTTCAGGTGAAAATTTGAGTGACTAACGAAAGTTAGGGGGTCTTTTTAGTTATATTCCAAATTAGGGCATAAGGCATATATATATATATATATATATATATATATATATATATATATATATATATATATATATGGGTCTTTTTAGTTATATTCCAAATTAAGGCATAGGGCATATATATATATATATATATATATATATATAGAGCTGATCCACGTCTACCAGTAGGTAAATAACAATTTCTCCACCATAAATCTGGCCATCCATGTGTACCCATGGATGGCCCAGATCTGTCCTTTTTTTTTTCTTTCAAAAAGTGGTAACCGCTAGTCTTTGAGGTTACGAAAATGCCAAATATATCCTTTTCAGGCCAAAAATCCCTAATCGCTAGTCTTTGTAGCGGTTAAGGGCCACCAATAATGCCTTAACTGCTGGTCTTTGAAGAGTTAATGGCCCACATCAATTATAGAAAAACCCACCTAACCGCCACAAAGAGTAGCGGTTGGCGGGCCCCTAACAGCTACTCTTTGTGGCGGTTAGGAGGTTTGTCCATTGTGCAGCCTCTCTCTCTTCCTTCCCCACTCTCTCTCTCTCTCTCTTCCCATTTACTCACTTTCAAGCCCTAACCATTTCTTCCTCCATAAACCCCAAACTCCCATTTCTTCACCACCACATCTTTCATCAACCTTAAACAAAAACTCTATTAAACTCTTGCAACATCACAAACTTTAAGTCTCTAGCAAGAATCCAAGTTCAATTAGATCTAGTATGTTTTTACTTATATCTTGAAGCTAGTTTATTCATAGTTGGTGATATTATCTTGAAGCCAAAATTGGAGCAATTATCTTCAAGGAGGAGACAATTGAAAGCAACAATACTACATAGTAAGTTTTTCCTTTTCATTCCATTCCATTTCATTTCAGTTTCTTTTAATTTTTTCCATTTAATTCTATGATGTGTTGAGAATTTATATAAAAAAATATTTTTTGTAGATTTCAATATAAATATGGATGCAATTGGAGGAAATAATTTTTGTGAAGATTCTGACCCATCTTACAAAGGTCAAGTTTTTCAAACACTGGATGAAGTTGAAGCATACTATAGGGCATATTCGAAAAAGCTGGGTTTTGGTGTTAGAATTAAGACGACTAGAAAACAGGCCAAAACAGACCAAATCTTTTCTCGACTATTTGATTGTCATAGAGGAGCACCGTATGTACCCCTGACTGTTCGGATCAGTGATGAAGGGCCAACAAGATAGAAAAAAAGGGGACACATTTTCGGGTACTGACTGCAAGGCCCATGTGTATGTTCTACACCGGAAAAATGAAAACCATTGGGTTGTGACGAGAGTCGAGTTGAGCCATAATCATCAATTGATGACCCCTAGTAAGATTGGTCAAATTCATTCGCACCGACAAATAAGCGCGGCACACAGACAACTAATATTTACAATGGCCAAGGCTAAAATTCCACTTTCTAGAATGATGCGAGTTTTCTCAAGCCAGAATGGGGGGTTGACAAGTTGAGCTTCGACGAAGTAGACCTTCGAAATGAACTGCATGCTCAGAGGAGAGAGTCTTTCAATAAGATTGATTCTCAAGCTACACTTGATATCTTCAAGCGCTTTTAGGGTGAGAATTCTTGCTTTTCTATAATCTCCAATTGGATTATGAGAACCGCATTAGTACTATATTTTGGGCGGATGCTCGTTCTAGAGCTGCTTACCAAAACTTTGGCAATGTTGTGACATTTGACACCACATACCGCACAAATAAGTACTCTATGCCTTTTGCTCCATTTATCGGGGTGAACCACCACCACCAATCAATCTTGTTTGGCTTTGCCCTGCTTAAAGATGAGACAGAGGAGTCATTTACATGATTACTTAAAATGTGGCTTCAAGCAATGTATCATATTCCTCCAAAAACCATCATCACCGACAAGGATTTAGCAATGAAAAATGCAATCGCTAAGGTCTTTCCAGATAGTCATCATGGCCTGTGCACATGGCACATAAGCAACAACTATTTTGAACGACTTCACAATGTATATGCAAACCATCTGACATTCAAGAGTGACTTTAATAAATGTGTGAAGAAATCATTGACAGTCGACATGTTGGAGGAGAGGTGGGACAAGTTAATGGATGACTACTCTTTGCACGGTCATGAATGGTTGAAAGCGTTGTATGAGATCAAGACACAATGGGTCGGTGCCTACACAAAAAAGTTTTTTACAGCAGGAATGACTAGACCTTGAGAAGTGAAGGTATGAATGCATTCTTTGATGGGTACTTAGGCCATTCTTCAAGTATAAAGGGGTTCGTACCTGTGATGCAGAAAGCCCTTGAGAAGCAATTTTTCCTTGAGAGGGAAGTCGACACAGCTACTGTTTACAGAGAAAGAGCCATTGTAGTTTTTTCACCTTTGGAGGCTCATGCGACTCAAGTCTATACCAAGGAAATGTTTAGATAGTTTCAAGAGGAACTACAAATGTCAAATAAATATACCATGTCAAAGTTGCAGGGACAATGCACCAAAGATCTCAAAGTTTATGCTTTGACAAATTTGACAAAATTTGCCAATCCCTTCTCTTCTTTGGCTCCATAGAACAGAAGACATTTCACCATTGCGGTTTGTCTGGACACCATATTTGTTAATTGCAACTGTCAACTGTTTGAGCATAAATGTATACTTTGTCGACACGCGCTAAAATATTTTAGCGCGAATAATGCTTATGAAATTCTGAAATAGTATATCTTAGATCGGTGGACGAAGCAAGTCAATAGAGTATACGGTCACATACCTTACGTGCCCAATGTTACAGTTGATTTCGAGCAATTTGAGACACTGCGAGATAATCACCTTTGTAACATCATGCATGGTTTATTGTTGATGCGGTGTCAACATTTGATGGGTGCAAGTATCAAGTTAAAGCAGCCATAGAAGATAAGGCTAATCTTTGCACAATTCAGGGGTTATGTTGTAGCTCTCTAACCCGGAGCAGCTCCGTGTAAGCGTCCATGATAAAATTCAAAAGATCTATTTCTGACGCCAAACGTTCTCATGTCCTCTTGACCTAGGAAATATGAAATAGGAAAGTCTATTGTAGCCCTTGGCTCAAGCCTGAAGTAATGCTCGTTGATCTAATTTCTCTTGGCCAGCCTCAATGGCTTCGTCACTTTTTCTTTAGCCGACTGGATGCTTAGGTGCTCCTGAGGAGTTGCTTGGGTCACCTGACTCTGAGGCTGAGAGCCGTATGCATCAACTGTCAAGCGAACAGATGGCTCCCCTTGGTAACCTTGGTACCCATTACTGAAGTTGTGAACTTTAGTCTTGTACCTCTCAATAGACTTCCTGATACTATCAGGGGCATGCAGGACAAACCAATCAAACTCCTCCAGTTGCTTGAACACCTCACTGCCTAGGTCAACCTAAAAAACATGAATGGAAAATATGGCTAATCATTATAGGCATGGTCGACAAGTTGCGCAAAGAAAAATTGAATCAGAAGTAAATGACTTACAATGTTCAACTCCCACAAGAAGTTGATTATCCTACGTGGCTCGTACGTTGTCCTCTTCATCTGGGAAGGGCAATTCACCCTCGTGCTCGTCACCCTGAGAAACCATTCAAGGTGCTCCTCAATACTGGTGCCCTCATTCTTCTTCTCTACAAGGCTATTGCATGTTCCTTGCCATGTATTTCACTGTTACACCTCGTCGCTCAACACACCCAAGGCATCAGGAACCTCGAAGTTTAGCCCTCGGCCCTTGTTATATGGCCGCATGACCACAGCGGGTATTGGTATCCCTTGTAGACATTCAGCTTTCCTCATAGCTAGATCGTGCATCTGAAACTCACATACTTTAAAATGAATGAGCGGCACCGGAACCAAACCTGCCAGTAAGTACGACACTGAAAGTTGCCAATAGCTATTGCATCACCTTGTAGTACGGCTGCCACTTCACTTGTGATGCCTCCAGTATCTCTAGCTCCCCCCGATATAACTTTAGATGGTGGTGGGGGTCTACGCGTCTCTTCTGGTTGGGCATAAGCCACCAAGCCAACGTCCTAGGCCACTTCTCATCAGAATCATCCCGTGGCAGTGGACGATTAGTGGGTAGCCTTTCATAAGACCAAATCTGTGAATGCAAACATTGTATGGAATTAGTAATTAATCACGAATATATTGAAAATTCAACCAAGAATATAAATACTCATGCCAATAATAAAGTCAGGCAGGCGGCAATGGACTTGGCACCCTTTCTCGTAGCTTTATGCAGCTCGATATAGGTGCGCAAGTACAGCTAAACCCCACTCCCCAATATCACCAAGAACATCATATACTTCGGATGCACCGTGTTTTTCAAATGCATCGGAAGTAATACAACTCCAATAACGTACAACAAGAATGCCTTCGTATACGTCACCAAATCATGAGGAGTGCATGCATTAGGTAGCACGCCATACTGTCTCTCAGCCACTTAAGTTTGATGTCGTTTGATGTAAGGGCTTCCTTAAGAATTCTCAAAAAATATTGCCTAGCCAACTGAGCTATCGTTGCAGACGCCCTACTTGAAGTAATGGGTCTGTTGTGACATGGAAGTCCAAGTATAAAGTCGACGTCTTCTAATGTAAGAGTCATTTCACCAAACCAGAAATGAAATGTGTTCGTCTCACTCCTCCATCGCTCAACTAGAGCGGATATAAGGCACTCGTCGAGCCGAGACCAATGATGAAGGACAGTGAACAAAGAGAAACTCTGACTATTTAATATTTGTTGTTGTTCCTCATTTAGTACCCACTCTTAGAGGTGACTTTTGTTTTGAATTATTTCAAAAACACCCCTTTCGACGTATCATAAGGTCCAGGGTTGAACTTCATATCTCTAAGAAAAAAATATAATCGTAAAACAGCTTAGCGTGCATACTATTTACATCCCAAAACTAAAACAATAACACATTATCTAAAATCAACCCCCAATTTTGAATCCTAAAAATATCCTAATTTGGAGTGATAAAAAAACCCCCAATTTTGTCAAAATTAGGAAACCCCAAGTTGAATCCTTAAAAAACCCAATTCTGAAGCCCTAAAAAACCCCCAAATTTTGAAGCCCTAAAAATCCCCCAATTTTGAGCCCTAAACCCCCAATTTTGAAAACCTAAAAAAACCCTAATATCGAATCTCAAGCAAAACCTTAATTTCAAAACCTAAAAGCCACAGTTCAATCCCTAATTTCAATCCATATATAGCGTAAGCATTTCAATTCAATCCCTAATTTCAATTTCTAAAAAACCCTAATTTGAGTTTATGGTAAGAAGATAATTCAAGCATAAAATAATGGCAAATTGAAAGATAAAGAATTTTCAATTCATGAAATTAACATGGATTTATAAGAAAATTCAAAATATTTACTTGCTTTGTAGTTGATTGTTCCTACCCTATCTTGGCTACACCTATAGACCCACTGGGGGTCCCAATTCTCATGACATGTCGGTGCATTCAACGGTCAACTTTTCAATGCTCACATGCCGGTCAAAGCATTACAGAATCAAGTCATCATGCATTTTCCCTTTGTGAAGCAATCTTGGTGTACCTTCCCCCTTAAGGGGGTCGGCCACCTTAAAGGGGTCAGCCACGCGAGGGGGTCGGCCACTCACCCAGGGGGGTCAGCCACCCAAGGGGGTCGGCCATCTAAGGGGGTCGGCCACCCAAGGGGGTCGGCCACCTACCTTGATGATCGGCGATCATCACTCATGGTCGCGCACCGTAGTCGCAACGACTGTCGCTCCCAGCCGTGCTCAAACTCTGCTATTCTCGTCACTCGCGCGACGTCTCCGCGACTCTCGTCACCCGCATGCCATCTCCGTGACCTTCGTCGCCCGTGTCCTCCTGACAGCTCCGCGACTCCCGTCGCCAGCGCTCCAACTTCGCGACTCTCGTGGCCTGCATCCCTGCGCCAGCTTCGCGACTCTCGTTGCCCGCGCACCATCTCCGTGACCTTCGTCACACGGGTCCCCATGACAACTCCTCGACTCCCGTCGCCAGCGCGCCCTCTCTGCGACCCCCATTGCCAGTGTCTGCTCAACACTCTCTACAATGCTCGTTCAACACCAATGGTCGCATGACGCTCGTCACCGACCGTGTGCAGTCGTCACGACAGCCGCATACTATCATCTAAGTATTGTTCCGCGACGTTCATCGCTGTGCCCTTGCGCCATTCTCATGATGCGTGCCCCCCCCCCATCGGGTATGGCCTCGCGACAGTCGTCACCGTGCCCGTGCTCCCCTTTTCATGATATGTGCCCCGACACCATGTATGGCCTCGAGACAGTCGTCATTGCGCATGTGTGCCCCTTTTCATGATGTGTGCCCCGGCACCAAGTATGGCCTCACGACAGTCGTCGTCGCGCCCGTGTGCCCCTTTTCATGATGTGTGCTTATGGCATCAAGTATGGCCTCGCGACAGTCGTCGCCGCACCCGTGCGCCCCTTTTTCATGATGCGTGCCCCCGGCACCAAGTATTGTCTCGTGACCTTAGTCACCGATGCGTGCCCCCGGCACCAAGTATGGCCTCGCGATAGTCGTCACCACACTCGTGCGCCCCTTCTTCATGATGCATGCCCCCGGCACCAAGTATTGTCTCGCAACCTTCGTCGCCACGCCCATGCACCACTTTTATAACATGTGCCCCTGCACCAAGTATTGCTCCGCGATGTTCGTCACCGCGCCATTCTCATGACATGTGCCCCGACACCAGGTATTATCTCCGTGATGTTCGTCACCCCGTCTGTGCGCCAAGAGTTGTCTCCGCGATGCTCGTTGCTGCGCTCGTGAGCCACAAACACAGACGTGCCCCCGGCACCTTACTCACTCTGCCGTGCCCATGTGGCGCACCACTAACATAGTCATGCCCCTTGGCTCTATGTCACACTACCATGCTCCTTGCATCGGTCCATCGTTTCACCACACCATGCGCACCTTACCTTGGTCGTGGAACATGCTTCGACCCACTCTCTGGAGTGTGCAGCATCACCAGGGGCTCCGGTCCTCACTACGAGATAGGCTTAATGCCATATACGGCTCAATTAAACTGTGGGATGAGCTTAATGCCATCGCCGGCTCAATCAACTGCGGGATGGGCTTAATACCATCGCCGGCTCAATCAAACTACGGGATGGGCTTAATGCCATCGCCGACCTAATCAAACTATGGGATGGGCTTAATGACATCACCAGCTCAATCATAATGCCATTGCCAGCTCAATCAAACTATGGGATGGGCTTAATGCTATCATCGGCTCAATCAAACTACGGGATGGGCTTAATGCCATCGTCGGCTCAATCAAACTGCGGGATGGGCTTAATGCCATCGCCCGCTCAATCAATTGCGGGATGCGCTTAATGCCATCGTCGGCTTAATCAAACTACGGGATGGGCTTAATGCCATCGCCGGCTCAATCAAACTACGGGATGGGCTTAATCAAACTGCGGGATGGGCTTAATGCCATCGCCGGCTTAATCAAACTGCGAGATGGGCTCACAACCTTAAAGCCATCGCGGGCTCAATCAAACTATGGGATGGGCTTAGGGCCATCGCTGGCCCAATCAAACTGCAGGATGGGCTTAGCGCCATCGCTGGCTCAATCAAACTGCAGGATGGGCTTAATGCCATCGTCGGTGCAATCACTGGGGGCTCCGACCCTCGCAATGGGATAGGCTCACAACACTGAAGCCATTGTCGGCACAACCTTAAAGCCATTAACATCACACTTGCAGGGGGCTCCAACACGAAGACTTCCCCGCAACAGACTCTAAGTACTGCGTGATGACCATGCCCACTCATGTTACTATTCATCGTCGACACCACCAGGGCAATGACCCCTGGGTCACTTCGGGATGAGAGCAGGTCCTCGGAGGGCATCGCACCTAGTTCGCCTGACAGTTGGCTACAGGGGCAACCCTCACCGCTGTCAAGTTCTCTACGCGTCTCTTGACACTCCTCGTGGGATTCAATAAGGGCTTGGACTGGTGGCTGGGGCAACGGGCTACTCTGACCATGCTACCGCGACATGATCAGTCTCCTCAGACAGGCAGAGAGATGTTGCAAGGGCAGGGCATCATGAACTTGGGGACCACAATCCAATGAGGAATCAGTACTTTGGACCCCCCCTGACGATGTACCGCTCCCAGGGGACGACACATGTCAACTTATGACACATTCACATTTTTGCCTATAAAAGTAGACTTTGGAGCTTATTCAAGGACATCTCTCTCATTTGACATTCCCACTTTCTCTCTCTAAAAAGCCTATTCTCTCTAGAATTCTAGTGAGAGAAACACATTTGGATGTCGGACACTGGACCCTTGACGCTGCACCCTTGACACGGACTGTCGACCGCCAACCCTGTTCATTGTCACCCTGCCTGTGCTGCGCTGCCAGCCTTCGCGACCTGTCTGGGAAGGCTTGCTCTCGACGCTTAATCCATCCTTGATGTCTCCCACTTTGCCTACCTGGAAGCTGACTCGGACTGCATCCTTTGTGGCACCTCCACATAGCAGCGAACCCTTTTTCCTGAGCAATATTGATATATTTAAAGAAAATTTCCACCAATCTTCTAGCTACTATCCACCGATCCTCTACCATAGGATTTTTTTTGGGTGTGTTATGGTGGAGATTATGGAGGTGTGATTTGGAGGATGAAGATGATGGAAAAAAGAATTGGGGAAGATGAAGATGGTGGAGAAAGTTGGTATGGAAAAGAGAGAAAGAGAGTAAAAAATATGGGTCTGCTGAGGGGGGTTGGAGAGAGAGAGGTATCCAATGTAACCAAGAGAGAGAGAGAGGGAGAGGTATCCAATGTAACCGAGGCGTAAAAGGACAAACCTCCCAACCGCTACAAAGAGTAGGGTTAGGGCCCACCAACCCCTACTCTTTATGGTGGTTAGGTGGGTTTTTCTTTAATTGTTGTGGGCCATTAACTCCTTAAAAGACCAGTGGTTAGGACATTATTGGTGGGCCCATAACCGCTACAAAGACCAACGGTTAGGGATTTTTGGCCTGAAAAGGGTATATTTGGCTTTTTCGTAACAGCTTTAAAGACTAGCGGTTACCACTTTTTGAAAAAAAAAAGGACAGATCGATTTGTGGTGGAGAAATTGTTATTTCCCCACCGGTAGATGTGGATCGGCTCCCTAACCCATGGAAGTGTCTCTAATTTTGTGTGTGAAATAAGTGATGGGTATTCTGTGAATATGTGTGTTGTGTGCCGTAGTGTGTGAGTATGTCGTGTATATTGGAAGGTAATGTGGGATGCCATGGGTTGGTTGCTTAAAGGTGTCAATTGCATGAATATATGTGTGTGTAGTGGGCTGAAAAGATAGCCTAAAAATGGGTATGCGTTATGCGTATATGGGAGTGAGTTTGATGGAAAATAAAATGGGAAAGAGACCAACTTCTGTTAGACAGTGGGCATGAAAATGGGGGTTTTATGAGAGTTTGAGTGCTGTGTATATATGTGTGGTGGGTATATATATATATATATATATAAGTGTGTGTGTCAAAGAAAATAAAGAGAAGAGAGAAGCAACAACAAGTTGTTGCGTTGGTGTGAAATAGTGTGAGTGGGGACATTTGAAAAGAATAGAGGAAGAGGGGGAAACTGAAGTGGGTATGAAGTGTTTTTTTTTTTGTGGCATGTGTGTGTGACTTGTGTTATACACACACACACACCAACCCAATACCCACTATTTCACACCTGCACACCTTACTCTCTCATTGTACACATTTAAGCACACACAAACACACAACATACACATGCCCACTTGTCCCCTCACCCACTGCCTCACATGTTGTGAGGTAATGGGTGAGGGGATAGTGTGAGTGTCACGACCCGAACCCACGAATGGGCCCGTGAGCTAGGCACGTGACCGGCCGCAGACCCAATGGGCTCCAACCAAAGGCTCTGCCAGGCCTTACTCGCTAAAATCCAATATATGCTGCAGCGGAAATTAAAACATCTACAAACTTTAATTACATTTTCATATTTCTATTTGAATATAGTACTTATGCTAAAACTCATTATAACTCTGATTTATCAACGGCTAAAACTAAACCAACAACCTAAATATTCTGCGACTCATTCCATACAGTGTCTGAAGTTCCACACCAAATTGTCTCTTCCTATGCTCCTCACCATCGCCTTACTTTCAACCTGAAATGATAAGTAAGGGATGAGCTTCCACGTGCTCAGTAAGTAAACAATGATTCAACTAGGTGGACCATAACATGCATAAAATAACTCACTTTATATTATAGTCGCATTAAAAAGTCTAAAATCATGAAGTTGGTAATCATCTGGCAAAACGAATTAAAGCACATGAAACTAAAAACTGAAGTGTAAAATCATTAGCACAAAACTCACAACAACCAGTTCAATCCCAACATTAGCTCAAATGATATGCTGCGGTCAGCGTACAGGCCCCACTGACTAGGGCCCGAAATCCCTCCTCCATCCGGGATAAATTCTGTGGACGCAAGGGCGAACCACGAGCAACAGTACTGTGCATCAACGTACAAGCCCCATTGACCAGGGCCCGAAATCCAACTTTCCACCGTGGATATAGGGCACAGCAATCGAGTAAACCAAAAACTACCTTTTCGTTCGTCGTAAACATAACCCCTCATAAAACTATCCACACACTCCTTTCAATAATTTTCAAGTTGTTCAATATTCACAATAACGTCAAATTTCAAAACATTTCACTTGTACCAAACATTTCAAATATGAGGTCCATTTCAATTTCTAAACAAAATCAATGCATGCTAGTCTGATTTTTCATGACAAATAAACTACTAAAGCTTTTTAGCAATTCAAGCCAGAACAATTAAACATGATTAAAACAGTCAATGCTAAACTTCACTTTTTAACATTAGGTAAACATATACTTATTATATAAAAACACTAGTTGAATCAATGGTCACTTACTTGTCGCTGACACATTTCCTCGATCCAAAATCTAGCGCGATGATCAGTTGTTACCTTTGACCAATAAAATCGTTAATGCGATTCCTTTCATCTCCATAGCCCCGACTTCATTAGAACCGAAGGGTATCATTGATGAAAATGCAGAATTCCTGTTGGATATTTTCTTAAACAATTCAGACGCCGCAACCGCAACCACACCTACACAATATACACACTTGCCTAAGCGCTTGCGACACGTACACCTACCGGTGCGCGCACACAAACCACCCAGATACCACAATCACACGGTCACACACATTCCACCAGCTATTCCATCCTAGTATAATTGCCACACCCATCAACTATTGTGACCAAGAGGTTCCCTCATCTATCAACAAGGTCTTAAGTTTTATCACCCGCCGCCATATACACCCCACTACGGTTACCTCAGTCCAGTCATCTAGAGCACCACTGTTAAACCATAACCGTTAACTACAACAATATCAAACTCGTACCGTCGAACCCCCGTTTCATAGTCAATACTACCAAAACCCAACATATCGGCAACTAGCTTCCACAACCAATCTACCACTAAGATGCCACCTTCCAACAACCCACAACCATTTGACCACCATGATTGTCACTATTCTACACACAAAGTCAATTTCACACTACACCAATATACACATCCAACATGCAGTATCACGCAGACACGATATCTCCATACACATCCTGTTACACACCATCGACCAACAACAATCACACCTACAAACATGCCTAAATACATGCACCGTACACCCACTGTTGTACACACACAAACCCACCTCATTTATTTCATTTCATTCACTGCCAACACTCTCGCTAAATCACCACCACTGCACAGTCATCAAAATCACAACATCACCATCAACCCCGCTTCACAAACAATTTCACAAAACCAATTATATGCCATAGTCTCCTGGCAGCGATGATAATCGGAAGGCAGTTGTGGTTGGTCCGGGGTCTTACAGTGGCTCCTTGGATGCACCACATATCTGCGTCTCATCGTTCGACAGGAGACTATTTCCTGTAACTATTAGTGTGCTTGGGCAGTGGGTTAAAGTCCCACGGTGGTGCAGCCTCTGGCCCCTGCCGGTGGTTGTGGATTTTGGACGGTGGTATAGCAAAATCGCTGTGGTGAATAGAGGTCAATTGGGCAGTAATAAGTACCGTGCAGTGGTGGCAGCGCCGCATTGGTTTCGAGGTCGTAGAGGTGGTCCAGATTTGTGGCGTTGAGTGGTGCGTTTTGGTGAAAACGTTGGCCAGAGTTGCTCATTAGTGATGGGGCTTTCCTGATCCGAAAGAGGAGTTGGGCAGCGGTGGGACTGCTACCGACATCGATCGCATGGCGGTGGCAGCGACGCCTTGGCTGTGGCACGGTGGTTGCAGAGGTGTTGTGCGGTGGTGCTCGGTGGAGGGGGCGGTTAAAGTTGCTCGCCGCGTGGCCGAAGGCATCGCCGGCAGCAGCGATTGCACGGCGGAAAGGAGTGGTTGATTGACCGGTGATGGAGTTGGCCGGCAATTTGGGCTGTCGGCGATTTGGGCTGTCGGCGACAGCGATCTCACGTGATTGCGGCACCTTGGCAGCGGCGCAATGGCTGCGACGCGGTGGCTTGAGTGCGATGGTTGCGGCATGGCGGTGGCAGAGGCGTTGGATGGTGCTTCTATGAAGGGGCATGGCCGGAGTTGTCGCCGGTGGTTGAGTGTATGGCCGGAAGCTGCGCCGGCGTTGCAGTCCCATTAGGGCCGGCGCCCCTCTCTCTCTTTTTTCCTCATTCTCTTCTCCCCCTTTTTATATTTAACCCAAATTTCTATTTATTTATTTGTTTATTTTATTTTATTGTTGTTTCCCTTTTTGTTTTCTACTCTTTCATATGTAAAATTATTTAATGCGAGACCATATAATGTTATAGCGGCACAATTTCATCAGTTTTAAATTGCAAACCACTCACTTCCATGAATTTTTCTATGGTACAAACTTCATCATTTATAGCTTATCATATTATTAAAATATATTGCTAGATGCAACAACAAATAATATTACTCACAATAATTAACGATAAAGATCAAATTTATACATGCACTAAGGTCTTCACTAACAGTCTAATTTCGTCTTACTTACCATAATCGTCGCTAAGTAATAATAACCTCGTAAACCTAGGTTCGGGGCATCACAGTGAGCATGTGTATGTTGTGTGTGCTTAATTGTGTACAATGAGAGAGCAAGGTGTGCAGCTATGAAATAGTGGATATTGGGTTAGCGTTAAGTGAGATGTATGCATGGGATAGTGTATAGTGATTGTTAATGCATAAACTTTTAAAATCTAATACTTTAGGCTAGCTTAGAATTTCAGGCAAAAATGGAAATTGTTTGAGAATGTATGTATTCTTAATATTTTTTATAAGCTTAGATTTGTAAAATTCTTTTGGAGCCTTTAAACTCATGAAAATATTTTGAAAAAAATTAGAGTAATGTTTTTATAGTATAAAAAAGTCCCATATTATGTTTGGTGATTTTTAGAGTGGACTTGTTATAATTTCTGTATCGCGTTGTGTTTAGCAAAACAAATAATTTCAAAATAGTTTTAGATCCTTTAAAATTCTAATTTCAATTTCTATAAAATTTACACATATATTAAGGCTTTTACAAAAATCACGAGTCTTAATTTCCAATTAGAAGAAATTATGGCAATTTTTAGGGGTTTAGTGTATTTAAAGAAATTATTTTTAATTTAAAATTTTCAAAAATTATATTTTTATTCCATATGCAGTGTATTAAGCCATAAATAATGTTTAATGAAAATTAAAAACATTTTTGGGTATTTCTAAGCCTCGTGAAGTGTATAGTTATATTATATTTATAATATATTAGTGTGGATCTAAATGACATGTCAATCTAGGTTAGTTCTGAGGATTTGATGGAGGGCGTTTTAGCTTCATCTGATCACTTGGATCGAGGTAAGTAATTTCTTTCGAAATCCTATTTCATCTATTTTACATCGTAAACCTTCTTTCTAAATTGTTATTGAAGTTTCATTGGACTATATTGTAATTGTTATTAAATTGCATCGATTGTCATTAATACCCTGTTTTGAGCCTTACACGTTTATTGAAAATCCTATTCGATGCTCCATATTTATTTCTCATTATGCATCAATTTAATCATTGTGTTATTGATTATTGCACTCTGCAAATTGACATGAGTTAGTGTATTGAGGAGTCATAAGGATGACCTGTATCAGGGGTGATATAAGGATGGTCTGTTATTGTTGGGAGATGCTAGTACCTTAATGGTCTACCTAGTGTTCATATGCTTATGTAACCATATTGTTAGTGAGAACTGCCTGTGTGGCTTCGCTAAGTGTTATCATGCACTGCCTGTGTGGCTTTGCATTGTACTCATGTTCAATATCATCTGCAATCGTTTCAGTGTAATTGAAATTGTTACCATCTATATCTTGTTCAGTTAAGGGATTTGAGTTGAATCTCTTCCCTATTGTTTTTAAAGTGAATATGATATTCATTGTGTTCCTTTTTGAATTTTTGAGCGACCTTACTGAGCTATCGAAAGATCACTCATTTTTCTTTTACCTTTTGCAAGAAATAATCGTCAATAAGATTCCAGAACTAATGAGCTTGGTTATGGAATAGCTTAGCTTTTTATTATTTGTTTATTTAAGCCCCTGCAAGGGAACTATTGTGTAACTTAATAAAATAAGCATTTTGAATTTGCCTTGTGTTGAGAATGATTTCCTGAGATATTTGAGGTATTACAGAGCTCTGATATGGATATTATTGGGTTATTCATAGTGGTATTGAATTAATTGGATAATTGAGGATTTGATCGATTATGGGACTTATTTTGCAGCTGGAAGTAATTATGGCTATTATTGGGTTTTTGTTGAATTTAAAGATATTATTTTAATTAAAAAATTTAGAAAATGCATATTTTGACTTTTAATAATGTTTTAAGCTAAAAATTTTGTTTTAGTATAAATTATTATAAATTATAGAGTGTCAGTACACATTAGGAAGTGTATAGGATTTTTGGTTACGTTGGCCGTGTGCGAGAACCGTTTTGAGTTCGCGATTTCGGAGAGAGTGGGTACGTAGTGGGTAGTTGATATTAGGGTTTATAGCGTATTTGACATAAATTATTCTCTAACAAATAAATTGCCAATCTAGGTTTATTAAGAAAATATTGATCGAGGTTGGTAGCATCGCATAGCTTGGACCGAGGTAAGGATTTTCTCTCCGAACCCTCCATCAGCATTGTGATCTTAAATGCTTTATTATAACAGTCTTACAAATTTCATTGATTCGATTTTATGATTGATATAAAAGATATTTTGAAACTGTCCACGAAACCCTAATTTGAGCCTGATAGCGACAGTTTAGAATTCTTTGTTTATTCTCATCTGTTTTATCGATTCAATTATCATAAAATGTTTTGAATTCTATTGCTTGCTTCTCAATGTTGACACGAGTTAGTAACTTAGGAGCCAAAAGGATGGTCTGTATTGTTGGTGTTATAAGGATGGTCTGTTGGATGGGTTTAACTAGTACCTAGATGGACTAGTCAATGTACATATGCATATATAAAGCGTATCGAGCACTGCCGAAGTGGCTTTGCTACAACATACTACTCATGTTCAATGTTTCATGTTTATGTTTTATTGCACTTGAACTAGAGATGTAAAACGGGCCGGGGGCGGGCCAAGGGGGCTGCCATCCGGGCCGGGCCGGCTGAGGAGAAATTCTAGGCCCAGTCCAGGCCCTGGCCCTAGGCCCAATTTCTAGGGCCGGGCTTGGGCCGGCCCAGGCCCTTTTTTTTAATTTTTTTTAAATTTTCTTGTTATTCAATTTTAAATTTCATCTTTAGGAATGTCCAATTTTCAAAATTTGACAAATCTAATTTTTATCCTTTTATTTCATTATATGTAATATTCATATATATGTATGTATGTATAGATATATTTATTTGTCTCTCATTTTATTTTTTGCTATATGTTAAATCTTTTCTTACTCTTCTTGGTGATCTTTATTAATAAAATCTGAACACATAACAATTATTACTATTTAAGAGAAACTGTTTCTACTATTTGATATTTTACTTCAAACTAATTGGCCGAAAATCCGGGATTGATACATGTCAATTCCCGAGACGATCTTAAGTAATAAGTATAGAAAAATAAATGTGTTCATAGGCCCTCCTCCTTTTATCCGGGCTTGGGACCGGCTGCTTGTAAACAAACAGGCGAAGTTACCTATTTTTTTATATATATGAAAAAATATATATCTTGCTTGTAAAAATTTATTTTATATATATGGAAAAAAAGTATATTTTGTGAAAAAATTTATTCTTAAAACTTAAGAGAAGGAAAATAAAAAGAAATTACCTAATCATCCGGAAGTACTTCAATATCCGAGTCACTGCTCTTCCTATCATCAATCGGTTTATCTTGCTCGCGGTATTTCGCATCAAGATAATCCTTCCAACATACACATAGCTCGAGCGACTCGGGGTTAAGCGACTCGGGGTTAAGACGACTCCTCCTGTCATCCAAAACCCTCCCGCTGGCTGAAAATGCCGACTCTGAAGCAACCGTGGAGGCTTGCACTGGCAGTACATCCCGTGCAATTTGGGATAAAGTTTTATACATGTTTTGATTTTGTTTCCAAAAATTTAACAAATTAAAATTAACCTGTTCTTGCATTGATAAATCAGAATAATGATCAGTATTTGCATATACACCAATCTCATTAAAAGAGAAAAAAGTAGACGAACCTGCCGAATTAGAAGTACCTTCACCTGGTAGTTGTCTTGCTACTAGATGTTCAAAGCCCTTAAGGTATGGCGCATAATACCTCTCAACAGTGGATGATGTAGCTCGCCCGCGCACGTCAGCAGAATTACGATAGAGGTTGAACAATTCCTCAAACCTCTTGCTCACTTTTGCTGTGAGTGCGGTTGTCTCCTCTGCTGTGTAGCACATTAATTTCGATATCTCTTGTATCGAGGCGTTCACGCCATGCAACTTTAACCTAGGATCTAAACAAGTAGCCACAGCAAAAATAACAGGCAGTCTACTCCAATATTTATTAAACTTTTCATCCATCACTTTTACTATTTCCCTAAAGGGTCCTATATATCTCCATTTTGTTAACATTGTAGCCATCTTGAGAATTTCTATTACAGCGAGAGGAGAGGTGGGATAGTACGTACCAGACAATAAATTGGTAGACGTGTAGAATACCTCCAAAAATTCAGCTAGGTATGTGGCCATCTGCCATTCCTCTTGAGTTGGCAAGCCGGCTGGGAACTGGGTTAGTAGAAAATGCGTATAGACTTCTCGGTATGCCAGAATGTGTAAAAGCATATGGTATGTAGAGTTCCACCTGTGGACCACATCTGTAACTGCTCTCCTGCGAGGCATATTATATTCAACACACAACGTTTTAAATTGTTGTGTTCTCGGACTCGAGCTATTAACATACGCTGTCATACCCCTCATTTTGACAAGAATATCTCCTGCAGCAGCTAAACCATCTTGAACAATTAAATTAATTATATGACAAACACAACGAACATGAAATAATTGACCAGAAAGTACAGGTTTGAGGCTCTCCTTTAAAGCATCAACAGCAGCTGTATTGTTAGAAGCATTATCAAAACTAATACTCATAATCTTATCCTTTAATTTAAATGTGGTACATGCTTTTAATATAAGAGTAGCAATGTTCATTCCATCATGCGGAAAAGGAAAGAGCTCGAAAGCGATGATTCTCTTGTGCATAACCCAATCTGCATCAATCCAATGAGCGGTCACACAAGAATAACTAACAAAAGTAAATGGAGATTGCCAAATATCAGAAGTAAGACTAACTTTACCGTCAAATTTATCGAAATAATCGATAAGGCGTGCTTTAGCAGCATTGTACTGTCGGAGTGCATCGGATCTAGTTGTGTTTCTATGAACCTTTTTGTACAAAGGTTGAACGTATGTGTTCATATATCTAGAGTGCTTAAGATTATCGGCAAAAGAAAAGGCTTGTTCATCGTGAATAACAAATTCAGCGAGACCGTCTCTTTGCTCTCGCTGATTATAAACAAATAACTTACCGTCAAAAGATAACTGCGTTTGGGTAGGTTCGACGTGGCCTTGTCGAGGTGCACACTGAGGGTAATGCCTGTTAAGATGTCCATTACCACTACCAGACGAAAATAATTTAGCGCAGTACTTACATCGAGCTTTTCGGATGCCGTCCACCGTAACTACATCGAAATGATTCCAACACTCGGCTTTCTTTTTTTTCCCCTTTTGGACTTCTGGCTCATTACCGGAGGCATTGCTCGGCCCTTCTTCATCATGACCAGGCATAGGGTTGAGATTATGCCACGGAGTAGTAGCTTCGCCAACCGAGCTGCGTCCTTGACTATAATGCGGGGGGTCTTCATCAGGCGTGTATTCAAAATCTGGAATGTTTTGATTGAACTCCTTGGGTATCTATCATACAGCCTGTACTCATTCGTCCAGGAACGAATGGTTGTGTTGGTGCTTGGATTGGTGTTTGTGATGGCCGTGGCGCTGGCGCTTGTGCTTGCGATGATGATGATGTTTTTCGTGATGATGATCCACGCCTCAGTTTCTTCAATAATCCAGCCATATTTCACGCTAAACTTTTTTACTAGATTGGAAATCAAAATTCGTAAGAGTAACTAAATACACAAGTATAAGAGTAGTAATAAGAAATAACAATTAAAAGAATGAACGAGTAACAAATATTAATCACTGAGGGTAATTCTGATCCAATTGGAGAGAGTTAGTAATTAAAAAGCATTTAGTAATAGTAATTAATAAATAAAAATTCACTAATTACTAATTACTAGACAAAAGAATTAGAGAGTAACAAATTAATAAGAGTAGTAGTTAGTAATTAGAATTTAGTAAGAGTAGTAATTAATAAACAAGAGTACTAATTAGTAAATACTAGTAGTAATTAGCAAGAGTAGTAATTGGAGAGGAAAATAGTAGCAAAGCTTGTAGAAATATAGAATGTTTAGATAAGAGAGAGTAAGAAGATTGGTGTGAAAAATTAGAGAGAAATGGTGTGAATTTATAGATTTTAGAAACTTCACAAAAGACCAAAATACCCCTAAAAACTATCCGTTTATAGTTGTTGGGGAGGGTAAGAGTGTAAAAACCTTTAAAGGAGTTGGAAAAATTAAGTTAGACTAAAATACCCCCCAAACTAGCCGTTATATTGCTGTTGGGGGGGTAAAAGTGGAATTTTGGGGAATATATCCGTTGGAGGAAAAGGAGGGGAGAAAGGGGGGAAAAACAAAAAATTCAAACAGGTGGGGCCGGAACCGGGCCGGAACTGGGCCCCGAATCGGGCCGGATAACCGGGCCAGACCCTGGCCACAACCGGGCCACACCCGGGCCAGTCCCGGGCCTATTTTCGGGCCGGGCCTGGCCCGGGCTTTTTCCCAGATTTTGTCGGCCTGGTCCAAGCCCAGACCCTAAGCCCAATTCCTCCGGGCCAGCCCTGTTCATGAAAGGGCCGGGCCGGGCTTTTTTTGGGCCGGGTCGGGCTGGGCCGCGGGCCGCCCGGCCCGTTTGACAACTCTAACTTAAACTGTTTTGAATATTATCCATTCATGCTTTATTATACCTGAAGTGTTTCAAATGACTATTATTTAAGGGATCGACTTGAATACTCATCCCTATGTTTATATCGTATTGTAGTGATTACATCAAAAGCAAAATCCCTCAAAAAGATGTTATTGGACTTGAATGTAAAATTGCTTTTTTTTTTAATTTTATCAAAATGCTGTCTTTTTATTGAAAATACTCTTAAAAAGTTTTGTTTGACTCTATATGAAAACTCATCCGAATCGTTTTGTTATTTTAAATCTTTGATCGACCATATTGGGCTCTCAAAAACTCACTCTCCTTTGACTTCCTTTATGTAGGTTGCCTGAGTATGGCTTAGAGCGAGTGAAAGAGAAAATGATATAATTTTGGTATTGATTGTTAGAACCCCTACGCGGGTGACTTTATTAGTTTATTAATTATTCGGATTTAAATTTAGTTTCCAAGTATAATTGTACACTGAGAGAAAACATTGATGGATGTTTTAGTTGCTCTGAAAGTTATGGTATCATTTGGTTAAGTTTTGAGGATAATATTGCTTAGGGAACTAATTGATCGAGTGTTAACGTTCTTGAAATTCCTGGATGTTACACTACAGGTGTTCCTAAACGAGATATCTTGCTCCAACAATTTGGACTGCTTAAAATCACGCAGTTCACCATTATCTAGAGTAGTCCTATTTGGGCTGTCTGCTTGCTTCTTCTCCCTCCCACTCTTAACAGACTGCATAGCCTTTAAATACTCATCAAACGATATCTTGAATTCGATCTCTCTCCTGATAACTCCTCCATCAGCTACATGAAAATCTGAAGATAACACTACAGCGGCACGTTCTTGAACCCAGAACCTGAATTTGCTTGGCCCCCTTGGGCTGTCTTGAAATAATTAAAAAAAAACAAATGAAAAACAAGTATTTTGACTGTAATTTCGTGCCAGAATTCCACTTCTCTCAAAAGAAGTGACATTCATCTGAGCACTTGTCACTTGCATACCCACAAAATACCATACTTTGAAATTACACGCTCGTGATAGCCTCTACACCCACACAAGTTCACAGCACACCCTGCATCATGGTTATATCCCCCCCTTCTATTTTGCCAGTACACACTCTGTTGCACATTGCCAATAATATACACTAAAACATGGAATTAAAAGCAAGAAAATGGGATCAAAACTTATCAAAAAATCGCACTTCATCGGATCGAAAACGTCGTCGATTTCAGCCCTTACTCCCTCCCTCTGTAATATCCCGAATTCCAATACATTTTTAATCTGTTGATTTAATTTTTTTAGTGACGATTTTTATACTCTATAGGTAGTATCGATATTTTTATCAGAAACTTTTAACGACAATTTTTGTTCGCTATATCTACCAACAATGTGCAAAAGCAACATCTTATTGACAACAATTTAGCGATGATTAGTGTAGCGTGGTTAGTTATAAATCTAAAATTAAATTGGGAACTTTTGAGTAAATAAAATATTACAATAAATGTGATTCCATTAAAAAAATGTCAACTATTTAATTTAGAAAGAAGGGAAACAGAGGAGAAAATTATGGAGAGCATTAAGATTCAGTTACACAATAGAGAAGAGAGAGGGGTATACAGAAAGAACAAGGGAGGGTTTCGGTATTAGAGAGAGAGAGAGAGAGAGACAGAGAGAGGGAAAGAAAGAGAGTGAGAAAAGCTGACGGGACAAATTTTTTTGGCGTAGCAAAAATCTTTGGTACGTCTTTACACTATTACATTTCAGTTCTTTTGTGTGTGTTTAGGGGATGTATGAGTGCCAAAATAGGTTGTGAGACTGCCGTGAGTGTGAGAGTAAGAGGTTACGGTAGTAAGCAGAGTGTGCGGATGCCGTGGTGTCATGCGTAGGTGTGTGGGTGACGGGTATGCGTCGATATTAGTGGGTGTGAATTGGGGGCTGTATGTACGTGAGTGGCTACCTTAATTACAGTGTATATCAGTGTGTGAAATTTTAGTATGTGTGTGTGTGTGTGTGTGTGTGCACGTTATGTACATGTACAGGGAGAGCATTGCCTAACGGCAGTGACTGTGATTGTAAATGTGTGTATGTGTATGTAAGAAAAAGGAGAGAGAACCCATGAGATTTTTTTGGGTTTTGAGGCTATGAATGAGTGTTTGTGATGTAATGCAAAGCTGGATTTGGGTTTGCATGTATTCTGTGAATTCTGGGGCATGATCAATGGGTCAAAGTTTTTCACTGCCCGGAGGAATTAGCTAGCATATTCTACTGCTGTCTTTCCTCTTATCAATGTCATAGTGCATCTAGTAGGATGGTCAAAAAGATAGTGGATGGGCACTTTTTGGAGGGCCATTGGTGCAAGTAGTGTTAGAGACCCCCCTTGTAATTCAGTTTGTCACTATTGTTTAAAGATGAATAAAGATACAAATGAGGTGTTGTGTAGGTGTGAGTGTGGTGAAGTTTGAAAGTGTGTGAAAAGTGGTGGGTCCATAGACAGTTTGTGTGTGTGTGTGTGTGTGTGTTTGTTTGTGTGTTGGGTTATGTGTGCTTGTGTGCAGGAGAAAGGAATGTGGGGTGACTGTTCTATGTGAGAGGTGTACAGCCGTGTGGGGGGTGAAGTGGCTTTATGGGAAGAAAAGAGTAGCTATTGAAATGTGAGTGTGCATGTGATTGTGAAGATGGGGTTTTGGTGGATGTATAATGTGTGAAATGTGTGTATGCATATGTGAGATTAGAGTGAAATAATGGGTGTGCTTGGCTGTGCGTGAGGAGGCAACTAAGGTAGCTCCATGAGTGCAGGTGGATAGTTTGTGTGTGTGTTTTGTGCTCAGGTGGTGTGTGTGTCTTTGTACAACTGTGTATATTGTGTGCTCTAAGGTGTGCTTATGTGGGTCTATTGTGTTTGTTTGAGTGACTGGGTGAATGGAAAGATATAGAGGGAGAGAAGGAAGCCATTGCCTCACGTGAGGTGTATATATGTGTATTAGTGTATGTAATGAGGAAGAAGAAGATAATGTAGTGTGTGTGTGTGTGTGTGTGTGTGTGTGTGTGAAATGTGGGTCTTAATGTGTGTTTTGGTGTGTATGTGTAGATGTCATGGGGACTGTAGAGAGTGAGTATATTTATGTATATATAGGGTGATTGACAGAGAAAAAGAAGGGAAATGAGTTTTGGGTATGTAGTTAGTAAATATCGGGTTAGTGTTAAGTACGATACATGCATAGGGTAGTGCACGAGTCTCGTTAACATGTAAAACTTTACAGTATGATACACTAGGCCATATTAGAATATGTGGCAAACGTTTATAATTTTTTGAAATCATATGTATTTTTAATATTTTCTATAAGTTTATATTTGTAAAATTATTTTGGAGACTTTAAACCCTGAAAATGTTCTGGAAAACATTACAGTAATATATTTATGGTATAAATAAGACTCAGTTTGAATTTGATATTTTTGGAGTTGATTTTATATGGTTTCCGTATCGCATTGGTTTTAGCAAAATGAATAATTTAAAAATAGTTTAAATGCCTTTTAATTTCTGATTTAAATTTTTATACATATTTTGAAGCTGTTACAAAAATTATGGAACTTTATTTTCAGCTAGAAGCAATTTTGGCAATTTATGGGTTTTTTATTGCATTTAAGAAAATTATTTTAATTCAAAAATATTCAAAAACTCAAAAAATTCGTACTTTGACTCTTTATAATGTTTTAAGCTATAAAATTATTTTATTGTAATTTATAATAAATTTGAAATACTGTTACGCATTAAAAAGCGTACCGGGTTCCCAGTTAGGTTTGTCAGGTGCGAGACGCGCTTTGAGTTGAGTAATTTCGGAGTTAGAAGTGAGCACGTTACGGGTAGCTGATATTAGGTTTATATTATTACAGCATAGATTGTGTTTTAACAAATTGATTGGCAATCTAGGTTTATTCAGAAAATATTGATCAAGGTTGGTAGCATCGCTTAGCTTGGACCGAGGTAAGGGATTTATTTCGAAACCCTATTTCATCTATTTGACATCGTAAATATTCTTTCTAAATTGTTGTTGATGTTTTCATTGGACTCAATTGTAATTGTGATGAAATTGCATCAATTGCCATTAATAACCTTTGTTTGAGCCTGACACGTTTATTGAAAATCCTATTCGATGCTCTGTATTTATTTCTCATTGCACATCAATTCAATAATTGCAGTATTGATTATTGTATTCTGCATATTGACATGAGTTAGTGTATTGAGGAGATATAAGGATGGTCTGTATCGGGGGTGATGTAAGGATGATCTTTTATTGTCAAGAGATGCTAGTACCTTAAGGGTCTAGCTAGTGTTCATATGCATATGTAACCACAGTGTTAGTGAGCATCACCTTTGTGGCTTTGCTAAGTGATTACCCAGCACTGCCTATGTGGCTTTGCTAAGTGTTTCCCTGCACTGCCTGTGTGGCTTTGCAAACTTACTCATGTTCAATATCATCTGCATTGTTTCAATGTAATCGGAAGTGTTCAATTGATTTCAAATTTGAGGAATTGAGATTAATCTTTTCCTATATTGCTATTTGAAATAAATTCCCCAAGTCGTTTGTATTCTCTACTAAATTTTGAGCGACCTTACTGGGCTCTCGAAAGCTCACTCCCTTTTTCTGTTCCCTTTTGCAGGAAATAATCGTCGGTAAGATTTCGGAAGAAAAGAGCTTGATTACGGAATAGTTTAATGTTTTCATTATTTTCTTATTTAAGCCCTTTCAAGGGAACTAGTATGCAATTTAAATAAATTAGAACTTTAGAAATTGTCTTGTGTTTAGAAGGTTTACCGAGATAATTGAGTTATTGTAGAGCTCTGATATGGATGTTATTGAGTTCTTTGATAGTATTAAATGGATTAGATAGTTGTGGATTTGATCGATTGATCGGTTAATGTGCCGGTAAAAACGGCATGTTACAAAATTAGGGTATCGGTTAAGCAAAATTATAGAATTATTTAGCATAACAAACCAAGCTATTTTGATCTAAAAATTTTAGAAAAATCTTATTTTACTGTCATGTTTCATATTCTAAACTTTCGGGCCATTCTGAGGCTGATAAGTATTTTTCGCAAAAATTGGCTTCTAAGTGCTCGATCCGGACATCGGTTCGGGATTTTTGGGCAAAAATTTTCTATAATACTTTTTAGCCCAAAAAATGACTTCAAGATACTAAAAATAGTATTTTGAAGATATTCTTTTTGGGATTTCTTTCGGTGCCGAAAACCCCCAGGGATATTTTCATAATTTGCCACCCCGAGGGGGGTATTTTGAAAATTTTACCCATAAAGGTTATTTTTAAGTAAATTTACATACGGTAAGAATATTTTAGTGATTTGGTTTACGGAAAGGTCATTTTGAGGATTTAAGTATAACAAGAGGTATTTTGGTAATATGACCTAAGAAAGGTACTTTTGCATAAATCGACATACAATAAGGTTATTTGGGTGATTCTACTTACTGGAAGGCTGTTTGGGTAATTTAAGTACGAGAGGGGCATTTTGGTAACTGTACACCCAAGGGTATTTTGGTAATTTTATATCCCGGTGAGGGAGATTCATTTTGGGAGTATGTGTGAGTCCGTATTAAGTTATAATATTGTGTTGTAGGCTATGTTCTGAAGATTTGATCATCTCATTTAGGTTAAAGCTAAAGACTTCCGGTTAGGATAAATTAGTTGTGGATCTAAGTAAGGGATTTTGTCTGAACCCTAGGTAAGGACTTTCATCCGAACCCTTATTTTGATAACTCGTACTCATAAGTACTCATTTGACCTACTTATGGCTAATGCCAAACTTTGAATTATGTACTAATATCTGCATGTTATTGCTCAGAAAACCCCAATGTTGAACCATAATCGATTATTTGAAAATCTTTATGATGCTCGCATGTATTGTATGCTGAGAAAATTTGATATTAGTTGTATTTGTTCTTCCGAATTGTTGTGCCTAAATCCAATATTTATTCACAATTGTTTTGCTATTTGTTTGGGATTTTTTTTCTGGAATTTCGAATGATGACTTATCCGGTATGTTATGGTTATTAAAATCCGATCTGATTCTGGTGATTTGAGCTTATATTAATGCTTATTGATATTATTGATTTTTTGTTGTTGACCTAGGTTTTCGTTTTATGGGAGGGCGTAATAAGGTTGGTCTGAATCCTGCATGAAACACAGGCTAGTACCTAATGGGACTAGTAATTATATTTTGGTACATCATGTATGTGTACACTCTGTTAGCTTACCGCAATGGCATTGCAATCACACAAAATCAACGTTGATTTTTTATTTTATATGCTCTGTATATTGCCATGACTGTTACGAAAATAACTGGAAAGTATTCTCCAAAATAATTTGTGCTCATGTTGAAATCCTTTGAGAAATTGTCAGTGTATTTTGGAAAGAACTGTCTCAGATGATCTGTGTACGTTTTAAAATCCTTTGGAAAACCATCATCGTATTTTAGAATGATGGCTCTGAATATGATCTTTCATTGATCGTTCTGGAACCCGTCGTCATGATTATTACTATTTATTTTGGTATCCATTTCTGATCAATGTTGATCCTTTTTTAAATCATTGAGTTTTTGATTGTTTGAAGTATTCTAGAAATTTTCGTCGGTTGGATTCTTTGGAATCATTTTGTGATTCTTTTGTTAGTCTTTGTACGACTTTACTGAGCTCTCAAAAGCTCACCCATCGTTTAATTCCCTTCTGCAGGTGATGATCAGTTGTAGCATGTTCGGGAATGGGATAGAGTCTATGTGAGATTCCGGTAAGCCCACCATTACTGTGTAGTGAGACATCTGCGTGGGCCGATATTGTCAATCCGTTCTATAAGGACTTGAGTTTGTAAGTAACCTAGGTCTTAATCGTTCAAGTTTAAGCAGTTTAATCGTTCAAGTTTATGATAATCGAATCAATAAAACAGATGAGAATAAATAAAGAATTCCAAACGATCGCTATAAGGTTCAAGCTAGGATTTCATTGGCAATTTAAAAATATTTTTTTTAAATCATAGTTCATTGGAATTCGCAAAACAATTAAGAATAAAACATATGAATTCAAAATGAAGAGTTTGGTTTGGAAAGAAAATCCTCACGTCGATCCAAGCTAAACAATGCTACCAAACTTCATTCAATAATCTCTAAATGAACCTAAATTGACAATTTATTTGTTAGAACACAATCTATGTCTAATATAATATAAACCTAATATTCACTACGCAAACGATGCTCACTTTTAACTCCGAAATCGCTCTACTCAAAGCGGAACTCGCACACGACCAACCTAGCCGAAAACCCTATACGCTTCATAATGCGTAACGATATCCCAAAATTCATAATAAATTATAATAAAACACTTTTATTACTTAAAACATTATAAAAAGTCAAAATATAATTTTTTGAACTGTTGAATATTTTTGAATTAAAATAATTTATTTAATTGCAAGAGAAGCCCATAAATAGCCATAATTGCTTCTGGCTAAAAATAAAGTTCTATAATTTTGTAACAATATTAGAATATGTATAAAAATTAAAGAAGTTGAAATCAGAATTGAAAGGACATCGAAACTATTTTTAAAAGTTTCATTTTTCTAAAATCAGTGCGATACAGAAATGAAAGCAAATAAACTCTAATAATACCAAACTTAATCCGGGACTTATTTATACTATAAAAACATTACTCTAATTTTTTCAAAACATTTTCATGAGTTGTAAAGACTCAAAAGAATTTTATAAGTCTGAACTTGCAGACAAAATTAAATATACATACGATACCAGAAAAGTATGAAATTTTAACAGTAATTCTAATATTGCCCTATGATCCTTCCTATAGAGTTTAACATTTTTTTGACAAGTTTACGATACCCAGCAGTTATGTGGTACAATTGTGCAAGCACAGAGTACCACTTTAAAGCATAAACCCATAACTGTTCATCATCTTCTTCTTTTTCTTCCACCTTTGTCCAGACCTTGAATACATTCAGAGCTCAGAGTTACTGTTCATGCAGCTTTCTTTTACTCCCCATTTCTTGTCTTTTAAACCTATATTACCCAAAATACCTTTACAAACTCACATTACCAACACAGCTAGGCAGTAGCCCCTCCTCCCCCCCCCCCCCCCATTTTTTCTTCTTATTGTTTCATTGAATTAGGCACACCCATACACCCATTACCAAACACACAGGTTCACATACCTCCACTCACTCACATTATGCACACTCACGCACACACTAACACACACTATACCCACACATCTTCTATACCTTACACTGTAACACCCCGGAATTTTCTGAAATGTTAGATACTCAATCGATCAATTCACTAAGACAATAATCTCTTCCACCTCAATAAATAATGCAATAAGCTATCAGAGCAACTATCCGTCAATCAAACCATACTCTCAATCAACTGCCATAATTGAAATATCAAATCTAAGTCTAAGAAAATTTAAACAATAACGTTTCACCCACGCAAGGGTCCTAACGATCGATACTAAACTTAAATTTAAATTCTTCGGCTCGCTCGGCCTATAAAATAAATTTGAGTTTAGTATTGATCGTTAGGACCCTGCATGGGTGAAACGTTATTGTTTAAATTTTCTTAGGCTTAGATTTGATATTTCAATTATGACATGTGATTGAGAGTATGGTTTGATTGACGGATAGTTGCTCTAACAGATTATTGCATTATTTATTGAGGTAAAGGAGATTATTGTCTTCGTGAATTGATCCATTGAGTGTCTAACATTCTGAAAAATTCTGGGGTGTTATAGTTGGTATCAGAGCTTAACTTATATGATTATGTAGACTTTAGAAGCAAGTGAGAGAAGGCCTAGGCTTCGACAAGAGGTTTAGGAAAAAACTTTAATATCTTAGTTGAACCTTAGTAGTGGCTAGATATCAGAGTACGCCGTAGAAGCATAGTAATTGCATCGTTAGATTTGAGGCATTGATGTGTGAGTGCTTATAGGATTTGGCTAAATATTTCGAGGTTGAGTAATGATATCAATTTGGTTTGATTATAAAACTTTAGGCTATATTAGAAATTGTGGCAAAATTTTATAATTTTCTGAAATTATATGTATTATTAATTTTTTCTACAATCTTAGACCTGTAAATTGTTTTGGAGCCTTTAAACTAATGAAAATGTTTTGGAAAAATTTCAGTAATGTTTTTGTATCACAAAGACAACTTAATTTGAATCTAATTATTTTTGGAGTTGATTTTCTATGGTTTCCGTATCGCATTGATTTTAGCAAAATGAATAATTTAAAAATAGTTTTAATTCCTTTTAATTTTTTGATGTAAATTTTTATAATTTTATTACACATTTTAAAGCTATTAAAAAATTATGGGACTTTTTTTCAACTAGAAGCAATTTTGAAAATTAATGTGTTTTTATTGCATTTAAAGAAATTATTTTTAATTAAAAATATTCAAAATATTAGAAAATTCATATTTTGACTGTTTATAATGTTTTCAGCTATAAAAGTGTTTATTTATAATTTATAATGAATTTAAAATATTGTTGCGCATTAAGGAGTGTATGAGATTTTCAGGTAGGTTGGCCGCGTGCAAGGCGCACTTTGAGTTGAGCGATTTCGGAATTACAAGTGAGCATCGTTTAGGTAGCTGATATTAGGTTATTAGTATAGTAGCATAGATTGTGTTCTAACAAATAAATTGTCAATCTAAGTTCATTCAGAGATTATTCATTGTGATTGGTAGCATCGCTTCGTATGGACCGAGGTAAGGATTTCTATCCGAACCCCGTTTCATCATTGATATCAAATATAATTTTCTGAGTTGTTATCGAATTTTTAATGAACTCTGATATTTTATTTTTCATAAAAATGTTTTCAATTGCATGTGTAACCTTAATTTAAGCCTGATAGCGATCGTTTGGAATTCGTTATTCTCATTTGTTTATTTAATTCAATCATTGTAAAACATTTTGAATTGTGTTCCTGGAATGTTGACATGAGTTAGTAAAGCTGAGAGTTATAAGGATGGTCTGTATTGTAAGAGTTATAAGGATGGTCTGTTGGTTGGGTCAAACTAGTACCTAGATGGACTAGTCAGTGTACATATGCATATGTAAAGCGTATCGAGCACTGCCGGGGTAGTTTTGCTGTAGTGTACTGCTCATGTTCAATGTTTTCTATCCCTATTTTATTATACATAAAGTGTTTTGAATAACTATGAATTGAAGGATTTAGGTGATACTCTCCCTATGTTTATATCAAAATAATTGAGATTTCATTTAAAAGTATTTCAAAATGATATTGTTTGACTTGAATGTCAAAATCGTTTAAATCATTCGTCTATATCAAAATGCTGTGTTTTATTGAAAATACTCTTAAAAAGTTTTGTTTGAATTTTTATAAAAACTCGTCTGAATCGTTTTGTTGTTTTGAAATCTTTGATCGACCTTACTAGGCTCTCGAAAGCTCACTCTCCTTTGACTTCCTTTCCGTAGGTGATAGTCAGCATTAAGTTGAGGTTGCTAGCAGCACGGATTAGGGTTGAGTGAGATTAAATTTAATTTTTAGTATTGATCCCCTGGCGGGTAAACTTCTCTAGCTTGTTGGTTAGATTTAAATTGATTTGAGGAATTGTAATGATTAGAAGCTCTGACATAGGTTTTCATAGTTAGTTATTCGAAATCTTTATGTTATTAAGTAGTGATTGTTTTAATGCTCCAGGACTTCGGGGTGATAACACTCTGGAAAAGTCCGGGTGTAAAAGCTTCGAATTTTCAGGGTGTTACACACACACTCACCGATATATATAAAATTTGACAACCCATTTGTAACTCTCACACCCATTGTCGTGGGTTTTCTCTTCTTCTTTTTTGGTTGGTTTACACACTCACTTACATTAATTCCATTTGGGTTCACCCACCCATACATATTTATATTACACACCTCACGGCTACACACTTCCATTCCTGATTGCTTACATACATAAAAATAACACTTTCACATTCTCATGGCACACACAAAAACTCACATTATCCACTTATGCACCCATTACACCCATGGTCACACACACACACATACACACACACACGTGTTGCACCCCTTTCCCTTTTTACATCTATTTCATGCACCCATAAACACACCACACCACTGTAAGAACAAATACTCTCAGTTTGCTACTCCTTCGCACATACCCACAACCTTAGCCCCTGTCATATACAATACGCTAAAGAAATTCGATCGTAGAAATGATAGAATGCTTACCGGAATTGAACCCCTTTTCGCAGAATATTTTGTGGCGGCAGGCAGTCTCTCTTTCTTTCTCTTTTTATCTTTCTCTGTTTCTCTGTAACTCTCTATCTCTCTTTTTTTCTTTATCTTTTTCTTTATAACTTTCTCTACCTTTCTATTTTCTAGAAATAGAATGAGATGCCCTTCCATTCTCCAACTGCCTATTTCTCTCTCCCTTTTCTCTTAATCTGCCAGTAACCGAAATAAGGAAACCAATGCCCCTAATTTCTCCCCTTTGCTCTTTCTTTCTCCTTCTCTCTGTTGACCTTTCTCTCTTTCTCTAACACTGTATCTGAAATGGACTTTAAATCTCAATTGAATGTTTTCTTCCTAATTCTCTTTCCTTGTTCCCTCTCTAATTTTGCTAAATAAAATCAAATATGGGATTTTCCACTTATTCAATATCCCCACTTTAAGTTTAAATTTTTAACACACCCCGCTTCACTAATTGTTGCTGAAGGTTTTAAAAAAATACTGTTTGCGCTAATTGTCACTAAAAACCCAATCAATATCCCTATAATTTCTATATTAAGTTATAGGTTATGATTCCTAGAATTTGTCACTAAAAGTTGCTACTTAAAAATATCGATGCTAACTAAATATATTCACCGCTAAACATTTTAAATAAATCCAAAAAAGTATCGGGGTGTTACACAAATTACCAAAACACTTGCTTGTGATTCACATACCGAAAAAACTCAAAAATACTTTAAACACTATTTTACGTAACCAGAAGTTATTTTTGGGCTAAAATGTATTGTAGAAAAAAAATTTCGCTCGAAAATCCTGAACTGGTGTCCTAATCGAGCGTTATGAAGCCGATTTTACTAAAAATAGCTATCGACCTTAGAATGGCATACAATTTTAGAAAATGAAACATCTTAGTAATATAAGGTTGCCCTAAGAAGTTTTTAGATTAAAAGAACTTGATTGATATAAACCCTTAATCTATAACGACCCAGAAAGGAAAAGACATTTGATAACCATAATACAACAATATGCGAGACCTAATAATCTATAACATGTGGGTATAGTTCCGCATCTTATTGTATGTGTCATATACATATTATTAGGCACACACTAATAGCATGTATGTGTCAATTTTAGTGGAATTGGTCATAATATGGAGCCATTACCCACTTAGTTTGCGTACTGACTAATCAATTTAATAATAAATTAATGATTTTGATTGTTTAGGAAATCAAATAAAGTTAAACAAAGATTAAAACAAAATCAAAAAATAAATTCGGGAGGAAAAAAAGAGAGAAGAAGCAGAGAGGAAAAGAAGAAGTAGAGCACAGAGAGCTCGAAGGAAAAACGGGAGAGAAATTGAGGAAAATTCTTCAGGGTAATCCCCTTTTTCCGCTAGAGTGTGAATTTAGTGTTTGTTTTACAGTGTGATTCTGTGTTCAGCATGAGTTGGTACATGACTGATTAGGTTAATACCATATTAGCCTAATAACCGATTCAAGTTCAATATTGGGGTTTATGATGATCTATACTTATCCACAATTTTCACTGCATGTGAAGACAAGTGCGTGTGATTTAGAAGGGTGATCTTTTGAGAGCACAGTAAGGTTGTTCAAGGAACAATTGAAGGAATTACAAAATGACTTAAGAGTCCACTCGATGATAATTTATTTCAAAGAATCATAATAGTTTGATAATCTTCAAACATTTTGAACAATCATAAATAATCACTAGAACGATCATTTGAAGATCATATTCAAAACCATCATTTTTAAATACAATGATGATTTTTCAAAACGGTCATAAACAGTCATAAATAGACACCAAAACGATCATTTGAAGACCATATTCAAAGCCATCATTTTCAAATACAATGATGGTTTTTCAAAATGATAAATAAAAAAGTATAAACAGACACAAAAATGATCATTTGAAGATCATTTTGAAAGCCATTATTTTAAAATATAAGGATGATTTTTCAAAGAAGTTCATAAACGAAGTACAGATACTTCAAAGGAAATATGGGAAGGGTTTCCGATAGTCACAAACAGTTTGATCACAATATGGGGAAGAATTTCAACTCAATCCCCTTCAATCAGATATGAAGACATTAATTTCTAATTCAAAACAATCATTGTTAGATACAATGTAAATGGATTTAGCAAGCATGGACCATTGGTAGAGGCAATACCACTCAGGCAATGCACAGAAAGTGTACACATGCATGAAACACGGTAACTAGCTCTTTCCTTTAATCAAGGAACTAGACTGCGTTACCCGTAGGACGCAGGAACAGACCATCCCTATTACGCATCCCTCAAAATAGACCCCCAGGTCAACACAAAAGACAACAATTATAGAATCAATAAAAAATTCAATGCTTGACTTGCAATAAAGATGGGCATCAACATTGATTCAAATAGTTGGCCTCAATTAGGGTTTCAATTACGCTTAAACATGTTGCTATCAATTCATCACCCAGAATTCAATAATAGCTACAAACAAATAGCAAGAACAAATACGAATAATTATTGAGTTTAGACACAACAATTCAGAACAAAAAATGCAAACAATTGTCGAATTTGCTCAGCATGCAATAATAGGCGAGCATCGATACAATTTTTAAATAACCAATTCAGGTTCAATGTTGGGGTTACCTTGACAATAGCATGTTGATATCAATGCACATGTCAATTTTTGACAATAACCATAAGTAAATCGAAAGAATAGATACGAACACAAGTTATCAAAATTAGGGTTCAGACATAAATTCTTAGCAAGGGTTCAGATAGAAACTCTTACTTGGATTCGAAGCTAAATTATCCTAACCGGAAAGTCTTTTGCTTTAACATCAACGGAAAAATCAAATGATCAGAATATAGTCTACACTACAATATTATAAACTCAATATTGAGTCACGGATACTCCCAGAATGACCCCTCATCGGGTATGTAAAATTTCAAAAATAGCCCTTCTTGTAAAATTACCAAAAGCACCCCTCTCATACTTTATTCACCAGAACAACCTTCCCGTGAATAAAATTACCATAATATCCCTACTATAGGTAAATTTTCCCAAAAGTACCTTTTACAAGTAAAATTACAAAAACACCCCTCGAGGGGTGAAAATTTACCAAAGCACCTCCTGGTACCCCTCGCACCGAAAAAATCTCAAAAACATTAAAAAAAACCCTTTTATGTAACATCCTGGAATTTTCCAAAATATTAACACTCAATCGATTAGATACACTAAGATAATATGTTCTCAGAATCCAAAGTGGACAACCATCATCAGAGCAACTAACCTTCAATGAAATCATACTCTTAATTGATTTCATAAATAAAATACCAAATTAATATCCTACAAAATTTAAACAATACTCTTCACCCACGCAGGGCTTCTAATAGAAAAACACAGTAACTTAAATTCTCTCGCTCGCTTGCCTCTAGTCCAATTTTAAGAAATCTAACGCTGTTACTACCTACAAAAAGGAAGTCAAAGGGGAGTGAGCTTTCGAGAGCCCAGTAAGGTCGCACAAAGATTTAAAAATAAGAAAACGATACGGACGATTTGGCATTTAAACCAATAGAAAATTTTGAAAGCGGAGAAACAGAGCGATTCAAACAATCTTTCTATATACAATCAAATGATAATTTTAAAAGGGTTTTCAAAGAAAATCACAGCATTTCAACACAATCAAAGGGATGAGTATCAACTCAGTTCCCTTAAATCGATAACCATTTTTTTTTAAAACACTTAAAGTGCAATAAACATAAATAGGAAACGTTGAACATGAGCAGTACGGAAGCAAAGCCACCCCAGCAGTGCTCGATCGCTTTACATATGCATATGTACACTGACTAGTCCATCTAGGTACTAGTTAAACCCATCCAACAGACCATCCTTATAACGCCAACAATACAGACCATCCTTATGGCTCCCATGTTACTGACTCATGTAAACATTGAGAAGCAAGAATGCATTTGATAATATTCAAGGAATTTAAACACAATTCAAAACATTTTACAATGATTGAATTTAGTAAACAGATGAGACTAACGAATTCCAAACGATCGCTATCAGGCTCAAATTAGGGTTTCATGGTCAGTTTCAAAACAAACGCTTTTTATTTCAAACATAGAAATCAACAATCAATGTATTTTGTCAAACTGTTATTACAAACATTTGAAACAGAATAATGAAATGGGGTTCGGAGAGAAATCCTTACCTTTGTCCAAGCCAAACGATGCTACCAACCTCGATCACTATTTTTTGAATAAACCTAGATTGAAAATTTATTTGTTAGAACATAATTTATGTCAAATATGCTATAAGCCCTATTATCAACAATCCACTGCGTACCCATTCTCTCCGAAATCACGCATTCAAAACGGTTCTCGCACACGGCCAACCTAACCGAAAATTCTATACACTTCTTAACGTGTAATGACACTCTAGAATTTATAATAATTTAAACTAAAACACTTTTATAGCTTCAAACTTTATTAGAAGTCCAAATATGAATTTCTGAAATTTTGAATATTTTTGAATTTAAAATAATTTCCTTAAATGCAATAAAAACCCATAAATTCCTTCCAGATGCAAAATAAGTCCCATAGTTTTTATAAGAACTTTAAAGTATATATAAAAATTATAGAAATTGAAATCAGAATTTAAAAGGCTTAAAAATTATTTTTAAATTTTTTATTTTGCTTAAACCAATGCGATATGGAATTAATAGGAAATCAACTCCAAAAATTATAAAATTCAAACTAAGTCTTAGTTATACCATAAGGACATTACTATAATTTTTCCTGGGACATTTTCAGGGCTTAAAGGCTTCAAAGTAATTTTCCAAATTTAAGTTTAGAGAAAATATTAAAAATACATATGGTTTCATAAAATTATCAAATTTCACCAGAAATTCTAATATAGTCTAAGGTATTATAATTTAAAATTTCATGTGCTAAGAATAACCGTGCACTAGTCTATGCAGTGTCGATCTTAACGCCAAGCTGTGGTACGCCTTTGCAAGCATATCGATTTCATCTTCTTCTCTGTCCACTACCCAGACACATTCACCGGTCCATAGTTACTGTTCATGCTGCTTCCCTTTACTCCCCATTTTCATCTCATAACCACCACTTGCTCACACATGACACACCACTCATAACACACAAATACACACTCACGCATATTTAAATCACTAGCCATGCCCCTTGCCTCACGGCAGTGGGTCTCCTTCTTTCTCCTTCTCTTTTCATACACTTACCCACATATATGTAAACACATATTTACA
Organism: Escallonia herrerae; assembly: GCA_033070095.1. Lineage (NCBI taxonomy): Eukaryota > Viridiplantae > Streptophyta > Magnoliopsida > Escalloniales > Escalloniaceae > Escallonia > Escallonia herrerae. The sequence continues at coordinate 55,066 of JAVXUP010001065.1, read as the reverse complement.
CACACATGCACTCACACAAGTACATGATTCTCTCCACTTATCTTCCCCACTAGATTGAAAAATGGTCATGAGGTTTCCGGTCACTAACATTGTAACATCCCGGAATTTTCGGAACGTTAACACTCGCTCGATCAGATACACTCAGACAATTACGACCTCAAACTCAAGCAATTTAGAACCATCAGTCCGTCAGAGCAACTAAACCATTGAGTAAAATAATACTCTTAGCGTACAATTATACTTGAAACATCAAATCTAAGCTAACAATTCTAAATAACAATAATGGCCCACGCAGGGGTTCTAAAGGCTAATACTGAAACTTAAGTTCTCTTTCGCTCTGCTCAGATCTAGTCCACACCCAATGCGATCTATTGTTGGTTATCACCTGCGGAAAGGAAGTCAAAGGGGAGTGAGCTTTTGAGAGCTCAGTAAGGTCACTCAAAGATAGAAACTACGAAACAATTACAGATGCAGTTCATAGATTTTCAAAAAAAAATCATAACTAGTTTCATCAGATATCAATACGATTTTCAGATACGATACAAACAATCATAGATAATATTGAACATGAGCAATTGCAAAGCCACACAGGCAATGCAAGGTAATCACTTAGCAAAGCCACAAAGGCGATGCTCATTAACACTTTCCACCGACTAGTCCATCAAGGCACTAGCCCACACCAATACACCGGCTAGTCCATCAAGGTACTAGCCCACACCAATATCCTCCACTATACACCAACTCCCGCCAAACACACCAATGCAAACTCTCATGTCAATATGCAGAATGAGATCAGGATAATACAATTCTTAAATCAATGCACAACGAGAAATAAACACAGTGCATCGAATATGATTTCCAATAAACGCTTAAGGCTCAAGATAGGTTTTTAAGGCAAACAATTCGACTTAATCAAAATAACAGAATCCAAAAGAATAGCGATAACAATTCAAAGAAATATTCGAGGACAAATAGAGAATACTGGGTTTCAGAAGAAATCCCTTACCTCGATCCACGCTATGCAATGTTAATTGACATCAATCCAAAAGTCGTTGAATTAACCTAAATTGGCAAATTCATTTATTAAAAAAATAATCTACACTACTATACTATAAACCCTATTATCAACTACCCAAACGGCGCTCACTTCTAACCCCAGAATGACGCAACTCAAAACGGTTCCCGCGCACGGCCAACCTAGTAGAAAATACTGTACGCTCTTTAATGCGTAATGATATCTCGAGATTCGTAATAAATTACAATAAAACAATTTCGTAGCTTAAAACATTGTAAAGAGTCAAAATATGAATTTTCTAAAATTTTGAATATTTTCGAATTAAAAATAATTTCTTTAAATACACTAAAAACCCATAAATTGCCAAAATTTCTTTTAGCTGAAAATAAAGTCCCATAATTTTTGTAACAGCTTTAAAATATGTATAAAAGTTATAGAAATTTAAATCAGAAATTAAAAGGTATTAAAACTATTTTTAAACTATTCGTTTTGCTAAAACCAATGCGATACGGAAACCATAGAAAATAAACTCCAAAAATTATCAAATTCAAACTGAGTCTCATTCATATCATAACGACATTACTCTAATTTTTCTCTGACCATTTTCTGGGTTTAAGGGCTCCAAAAGACTTTTACAATTCTGAAATTGTAGAAATTATAATAAATACATACGACATCAGAAAATTAAGAAATTTTCACAGAAATTATAATATTGTACTAAGAATCATCCTGTAAATTTTCAGAATTTTTGGACAAGTGTACAGTACCCAACAGCCACGTGGCACAACTGTGCAAGCACAGTGTACCACTCTACTGCACAGACCCACTATTGTTCACCTGTCTTCTTCTTCCTTTTTCACTCACCACTTTACCTTATACCCACATATATGACACACATATATATCCAACACTCACGTTTGCAGGTTGCACCATGGCAGCCTATCTTCTCTCTTTTCCATTACACTAACATATATACAGCACATAAGCAACCACAAACACCACTGAATTCACACCAACACTATCACTCACAGCACCACGGCAACCCCATGGCTGCTCTCTCTCTCACTCTCTCTCCCTAATCAGCATAGATCCACACTACGGCAGCCCCCATGGCTGCCCTTTCTTCATGCAAAGCACCAACAAAACACATTGCCATCACAGCCTTGGTTTCTCTCTTTCTCACACACCCACACATATCACTTTTCACACATTATCCCACATATATACCTACACTTCATACATCACTAACCCTTCAAAACATCACCTTTTCATCACCCAACAGGTCACAGCACAGCCATTGCCTCACGGCAGCGGCTATGTTATTGCTCAACACGCATAATCACACTCGCACATTCCTGCACGAAGTCACTGCTGGTCCCTTCTCTTTGCTGCTTATACATTCAACTCTCATGCACACACTACGCACCTACACACACACATACATATATTCACCAAACATACACGGTTACACAGCACACCTTAATTCCATCCACACCTTAATTCTATGCAAACACACTAATTTCAGTCCATCCACTAACATTTATCTACACAACACTCCATACATTTCACCCCTAAAACTTCATTTCCACAAACCTCTAACAAGCCGCAATGCAGCCACTGCCTCAAGGCAGTGGTTTCTTCTTCTTCTTCTACCCCACACTCAGTCACTCCTGCACATCTCTGCTCCATCACCATGGCAGCCATGGCTGCCTTTATATTCGGTTTCACACAGCCACATGACTGTACCCATTTCCATTTCTCAAACCCCCTCCCCCCTACGTACTCTTGCTGTATATGGGGCTATTTGGCAGCCCCTCACTCACACAAAACACCCACAAAGCCATTCATACGCTGTCCCCCTCCCCTTCACACTTTTTCACACACAGTTGCACGCTAACTAAACTTTATACCTAAATTAAAAGGAACAAAAATGGTTAGAGGCTTACCGCAAAACAACCCAATCGCCGGAAAAATCTTCCTCTTCAAGCCCCCCTCTTTCTGTCTCTCTATATCTCTCTGTCGTAACTGTAGATGTAAGAATAATGGGCGACGGCTGCCCTCTTCTCAAAGCTCTCTCTATATATATAAAACCCTAAAAGAATAACTACCAAAAACCCCCTTCAAATTTTGTTAGTTAATTTAAAATTTACCCACTACTTTCTATTATTTGTGAAATAATTCAAAAATAAATATCTAAGATAATTTAGGTGCTAACAAAATTATTAACATGTTGTTACACTAACCCACTTCACTATTTGTCGCTAAACGTGACTACATAAAAATATCAACGCTAACTAAATAAGAATTCATGGTTAAAAATATATACGTCAACGTTAAGTATATACATAAAAAAAAAATGTATCGTCGCTAGAAGTTGTCGATAAAATTTTTGGTCAAGCTAATCGTCGCTAAAGACCTCAATCAATATATTTACAATCGATATACATAAATTATAACTTATGGTTCCTAAATAAAAGTTGTCACCAACGGTCGCTATTTAAAACATCGGTGCTAACTAAAATTTTTGTCTCTAAATTTTTTTTTTTTAAATAAATCAGAAAATATTGGGGTGTTACAAACATACACGGTCAAGCAACAAAATAGATGTTCCAAAAGCTAGAGATTTATCTTTTCCTTGAACCTGATTGTGTGTCTTCTGTCTCTACACTTAAGTTTTCTCTCTACCCATGTACCTGTGATTCATACACACTCCCACAAACACCTCACAGCCATAATCAATTAAACCTATTACACACACACACACACACACACACACACACATTACACTTGATATAGCAGCTGTGTAGCACCCTTTTCATCCTCATTACACACACAGAAATACACTTTCATTCCATGCCAACAGCTTGTCACACCCAAACGACCACCCCTCTTCAATGCACACACTCTTCTTTGTTCCACAAACTCACACACAAAGCACATGCAACCTGCACAAAGGGCTATCTTCGTGGCAGCCTCGTCTAGAGAACTAAAATCCTAGCTGTCCAAACTCGGCCCCCAATAAATCCCCTTATTCACCTCCCGCACGCTCGAACACAACACACATTCACATACTCAACAACATACCCGTATGCACCCTCGCAGACAGATATACAACACCCTACAAACAATCGTACACACTACATGCAAAACCCACACCATGCCGCAACCGAACAACCCATTCGCTGTCCATGGGGCTGTTTTGGCAGCCCCTTCTTCTCCTCAAATACAACCCGCACACACATATATACTCACCACAGAGATCCCTCTCTCACGTACATACAGATACAAAAATCCCAGCCCCATTATTCCCATACAAAAATGAATAAATTGAGAGAAGAAGAGCTAGAAACGTTACCAAAAAATTTGACAAAATTCGCCGGAAATCTGACCCATCAGCCTTCTCTCTCTCTCTCTCTCTAGAGTATCTGACGAAGAATAGAGAAGCTTGGACGGCTGCTAAAAATGTTACATATAGAAAAAAGAAAACCCTAAGTTAGAAATTACCCAATGCCCCCTAAGTTTTTGATAGTTATTCCAAATATACCCATAACTTTCTGTTATTACGGAAAGGCCTAAAATAATTATTTACAATAAATTAACGTACTAAAAATTTAACGGGGTGTTCCATAATCCCGCCTCACACGTCGATGCTAAGTATTTTCTAAAAAAAATATATCGTCATTAAACATATAACAATGCTAAAAATTTTGCCTTTAAAAGTTACTAATAAAATACTGATCCTAAGTTAAAAGTATCGTCACTCAAAGTTATAGATAAAATTACACTCATCAAAATCGACGTTAAATCTTTCGTATAAAAGTCGCTAAAATTTCTAATTAAATCCTAAAAATATCGGGGTGTTACATTTTAGGCATCCTGAAGTCATTTTTGGGCATGTTTCAGAGGATTTTAACTTCAAAATTTTGAACCGTTGTCTGGACCGAGCGCTTAAAATCTAGTTTTGCTAAAAGTAGCTATCGACCTCAGAATGACACGAAATTTTAAAAAATAAAATATCTCAGTAACATAAGGTTTCTCTAAAGCTTAATTTGCTATATTAAATAAATCCAGAATGCTTTTTCATCGATCCCCTAATTAAGGCTACTTCGCGGACGTAGAAAATTCTCAAAAACTTCCAAAGTGTCTGTCTCATAAAAAAAATCAGGGGTTTTGTTTAAACTTGGACAAAATTTAAGCAAAACTATTTTTAAAAAATCATAAAATAAATTGCCCAACTCTGCCCCCCTTTTAGTAACAATTACTTACCCACTCACTGTCCCGAAGCTTGCACACACAGAGAACACACACTGTAATACATAATCACGTACCCATTCACGCAGAACACATCAACAAATAGTAAAAACACACACTTAATTCACACCCTAGCGGAGAAAGGGGATTACCCTGGAGAATTTTCCTCAATTCCTCTCCTATTTTCCCCCTAGCTCTTTGTGCTCTGCTTGTTTTTTCTCTCTGTTTCTTCTTTCTTTTTTTTCCCTCCGAATTACTTTTCTAATTTTGTTTTAATCTTTGTTTTAATCTTTGTTTTACTTTATTAATTTCCTAAATAATAAAACCATTAGTTTTTTTTATTAATTTGATTATTCAGCATGCAAACCAAGTAAGTGATGGCTCCATATTATGACCAATTCTTCTAAAATTGACACATAGATGCCATTTTCATAATTTAACAAATAGCCCCCAATATTTTTCAAAATTACAAAATACCCCAAAACTTTATAAAATTACGTTTTGACCTCAAAATCATTTCAAGCTTCCGTACTCTACTAATCTCCGAGTATTGCTCAAAATTATCGTCCGTTTATTTTTGGGAGCACAAATGATTATGTGTAACAGCTCAAAAAGTACCGAATATTACATTCTCCCCACCTTATAAAAATTTCGTGCTCAAAACTTGATCTCGGGTATCATATTACCTATAATGCATAGGTACTACATTTTCATTCTGTAACATTGATAACTACCACATAGTAGCTGAGTTACATCTAACCTTCGCACTCAAATTCATGTCCCACAAATATCTAAATGCAACAACTAAACTCTAAATTGTAATGCTAAACTCAAACTTGCCAGGTTTTTACTTGCGCTCCACAAACACTAACTTGGATAACCTATTGCTATAAGCACTCACAAATTACAAAAGACAAAAAATTGTAGCCACTAGGCTTTTACTGCGTACTTTGATATCTCAAATCAACGAGTTCAAATTGTTACCGAATTTGTCACAGAGAAATGTGTTATCTTAACATAGCACAAAAATTGATTCCGCATTCGCATGTATTGCACTTTCACTGGAGTATAAGGCTTTAAGTTATGATTCACAATCACATTATTTACCAAAATTCTATAGTCTTATGTTTCAATCACTTGTTTCGGTTAAACATTTAAAGCCTTTCAATTTTAAAGGCAAGTAACATGCGGTCTATTATTGCATGTTCAATGTTCAGCCAATTCTCAGCCTCATATCAAAACACCAAAGAAATTGTCAAAATCAAATCTATGTTCTCAAAGTCTACTCTAAATCACAAATTATCTGGGGCTTGGAAGTCCACATAATCTCATAGTAGGGCAAGTAAAACTATGCAAATCCTAATATTAGGTAGAAATACACGTGCATAACATATTATCAATTTAAAAATCATTTACGAATAGAACACATAAAAAATTCTGATAATTTGATTAGGCATTAATAAAAATATAACAGGTTACCAAGTTGGAACACATTAAACAAATACCAATTGCAAAAAAAAAAAAAATGTAACAATTATACAACAAAAGACTTAGCGTTAATCACAACAAACAACTTCTCAATAAAGCATTTAGGGATCAAATGATAACAGTAATCGTAACTGGACGACCAAAATGCGAAAAATCTTTAACTAAATCATACTTGTTGGCTCTCAATATTCACAATACAACTTTATGGGATTTTAGAAAATGACGAGTACAGAATGACATAGGTATGATGAAGCAAAGTCAACCCGATGACTCGAAGGAAACAAGAATAATAGATATTATTTGTCCTTAATAGGATTTGTAGCTTTTTCATTGCCATTGGGTCAGATACTATCTCACCAGGTTCAAATAGAATTTAAAGAAGCAGATAAATAACCTAGAAAAGGGATAAGATGACTGAATGAAAATGACATATTCTCTGACATCTCAGAGCAAATTACTATTCGATTAAGTCGTAATTGAATTCAATATACAAAGAAGTGAATGAGATGACAAGGTAAGATTCCACATTTGTTATCTTACTCTTAAACAAAACTCTCAAACTTAGCACTAATCACTTCTCAAAAGTACTATTCTCACTCATAAATCATATCATTAACTTAATTACTACTCATACCTTATGATCATTCAAACACTACTAAGGTTTCCCATGGACGCATGATTAGAGGATCACCAATCCCCACCCAGTATGATATCAAAGTTCCAAACAACATATTGGACGAGATCCTTAGGAAGATCTATACAGTTATAAAGAAACCCTAATATAACTTAAACCGTATGTAACCCTAATTCTGAGCATGATAATTTCTTTTATGATGATCTATGCTTATGGTTCACTATTTTGAGCGATAGGACCCCTGCGTGGGTCCAATCACTCAAAATAGTGGCGGGCATTCCAAAATCTCACACAATCTCTAAACCCATTCCCGAGCATTCTACAGTTGATCATTACCTGCAAAAGAAAATCAAACGAAGGGTGTAACACACCAAAATCTATTGCTGAATTTATGGTTAAGAAAAAAATTCCCAAGTAATCATCTAATGGACCTCTAGCAACAAATTGGTGAATATTAGACACTATGATCCCTAGCGAAACAATTTTTTGAAACTTTAAGTTATAATTTAAAGTTATTAGTCGTAAGAGATACTGATAAGGTCTTTAGTGATGATTAGCGTGACCGAATTTTATCGAAAACTTTTAGTGACAACTTTGAAGCAGAGTAAAGTAGGCAATTGATAGTTAAAGGGATAGTTAAAAATGTAAATTTTTATTGGGGTTCTTCATTAATTAGGGGCATAATGATGCAATTTATTTTGTCAACTCTTTATGTTTGGAAAGCTAAAAAAAACGTTAGTGAGGGAATAGGGGAAGAAAAAGTGGAGAAAAATAAGCATAGTGCTTTATAGTATTTTTGGTTACATCCAAACTAGAGGCAGAGGAAGGAAACAAAGAGGCCTTCGGTTATTGGAAGAGAATCAGAGAAGAAACATAGAACATAGAAATTTTCGATTACATAGAAGAGAGAGAGAGAGAGAATCAGAGAAGCTGCACGAAAGAGAGGGAGATGATCGACGTTGACGGGATCCAGCGAAGTAGATCATTTTTTCGGTAAGTCTTTTTCTCGATGCTACAAATAAAGCTTTATATGCTAGTACAAAAATGTGAGGAATATATGTGTACGAGAGTGTTTGAGGAGAAGGAGGGACTGCCAAAATAGCCCCATGGACAGCAAGTGTGTAATGGGTTTGTGAAATGGAAATGGGAAATTATAGGTGTGTGTATTTGTGGGTGTTATGTATGAGGGAGGGGCTGCCAAAATAGCCCCCGTATAGCATGTTTTGGTAGTATTGTGATGGAATTGCCATTGATGTGGGTAGCCATGGCTGCCGTGGGTATGTGCTTCGGCGCAGCCATGGTTCTACCAAGGGTAGCTCTACAACAGAGCTACCATGAAGGGGCTACGGGGTAGTGTGTTGCAGGTTTGTTTGTAGGTGTGTGTAATGAGAAGATGCAGCTGTGAGGGACTGTAATTGGCATGTTGGTGTTGTGCGTAAATTGAGGGCAGGCCATGCTGTAGTGTGCAAATGTGTATGGGTCTGAAGGAAAAAATGGGCTTGTATGTATTTGTGTGAAAGCATTCATGGCCATGAAGTGGGTTAGAGTGTAACGACCCGATCCACGGCCCCACCACAGGGCATTGCCTCCCTCAAAAGGGCTAGCCAAGTAGGTACTTATGAGTTCATAAGCAGGGTCTTATAAAGCCAATCGCAAACTCTCCCACAACCGATGTGAGATATTACAATCTCCCCACCGTATTTCTTAGTGTCCTCGCTAAGGCTCGATCACACATAGCTCAGAATCTTCCTCTCTAGCCAATGTGGGATATACCAAGCTCACCCTTCGTTGCCCCAACCATCCTCTTGATGTGGGATATACCCAGGCTTGCCTTCGTTTCCCCTAACCATCGGTAACCAGACTGGATACCCCAACCCGAGCTTTCGAGAGTCAGCTCTGATACCATCTGTAACAACCCGGTCCACAGCCCCACCACAGGGCATTGCCTCCCTCAAAAGGGCTAGCCAGGTAGGTACTTATGAGTTCATAGGCATGGTCTTATAAGGCCAATCACAAACTCTCCCACAACCGATGTGAGATATTACATAGAGTGTGCTTGTGTGACTGAGCATTAAAAGGGAATAAGAAAAACATCACTGCCGTGAGGCAGTGGGTGTAAAAGGTTTGCTTTTGTATGTGTTGGGAAAGAAGAAAATGTGGGTGTAGCTGTATGGGTTGTGAGTTTTGTGTGTTTTTAGTGTATGAGTGTAAGTATATATCTAGTGTGTACAGGTGTGTGTTAATGGAGTGAAATGTGGGTGTGCAGTGAAGGTGAGGGGGGTGAGTGACCTGTTGTGTATGCTTGGGAGTAACAAGAGTGAGTACAGAAGGAGAAGGAAGAAGAGAACCCCGATAGTGGGTGCGGAGTGTGTGCTCGCGCAAACGGTTTGAGTGTGTGTGTGGTGTGCATGAATGTATAGATTATTTTAATGTTTACATGTATGTTAATAGATTGAATTGTATTGTGCTAAGAGGTGAAAAAGAAGTTGTGTGAACAGTAACTTTTGGGTTTGGACAAAGGTGTGAGGGAGAAGAAGGAAAGTGCGTGCGAGGGAGAAGAAGGAAAGTTTCTGGCAAAAATTTGAAAATTTCTGAGAATGTATGTATTTTTAATATTTTTTAAAATTTTAGATTTGTAAAATATTTTGGAGCCTTAAAGCTCATGCGAAAGTTATGGAAAATTTTGAGTGATGTTTTTATAGTATAAAGAAGTCTTAGTATAAATTCGGTGATTTTTAGAGTTGATTTATTATTATTTTTTGTATCGCATTAAATTTGGCAAAGTGAAAAATAAAGAAATAGTTTTAACACCTTTTAAATCCTTATTTTTATTTCTATAATTTTTATCCATAGATTAAGGCTTTTAGAAAAAATTATGAGTCTTTATTTCCTGCTAGAAATAGTTATAGCAATTTATGAGTTTTAGTGTCTTTAAAAAAATTTAATTTGAAAATATTCAAAAAATATATTTTTATTCCATATATAGTACTAATCCATAAAGAATGTTTAATGAAAATTAAAAATATTTTGGGGGTATTTTTTAGCCTCGAGGAGTGTGACGAGTTTTCGGGTTAGGTTAGCCGTGTGTAGGACCTGCTTCGAATTTCGTCGTTACGAGTAGAGAAATGAGTACACTATGGGTAGTTATATTAGGTTTATAATATAGTATGGATAGTGTTCTGATAAATGATATGTCAACCTAGGTTAATTCTGAGAATTTGATCGAGGGCGCTTTAGCTTCATCTCACTTTGATCGAGGTAAGAATTTCTATCTGAAACCCAATATCATCTATTTGTCCTCGTAAATATTTCTCTGAAATGTTATCAATTTTTCCATGGACACTGTTATAATTATTACGAGTATGCATCATTTGTCTTTAATACCCTGTTTTGAGCCTTACATGTTTATTGAAAATCCTTGTCGATGCTCAGAATTCATTACTCGTGGTGCATCGATTTATTCATATTATCGATTATTGCATTCTTCATATTGACATGAGTAAGTGTATTGAGGAGTTATAAGGACGGTCTGTATTGGGGGTGATACGAGAGATGCTAGTACCTTAATGGTCTAGTTAGTGTTCATATGCAAATGTAACCACGGTGTTAGTGAGCTAGCATCGCCTCTGTGGCTTTGCTAAGTGATTATCCTGCACTGCCATGTGGCTTTGCATTTCACTCATGTTCAATATCATCTGCATCGTTTTAGTGTAATTGGAATTGTTACCATCTATATCTGGTTTGGTTAAGGGATTTGAGTTGAATCTCTTCCCTATTGTTTTTTTTAAGGTGAGTCTAATATTCATTGTATTCCTCTTTGGGTTTTTGAGCAACCTTACTGAACTCTTGAAAGATCACTCACTTTTTTTGTTCTCTTCTGCAGAAAATAATCGTCAGTAAGATTCCGGAACCAATGAGCTTGATTACGGAATAGCTTAATGTTTTCATTATTTGTTTATTTAAGCCCCTGCGAGGGAACCAATGTGTAACTTAATAAATTAAGCACTTTGAATTTCTTTTGTGATGAGAATAGTTTGCTAAGATAGTTGAGTTATTGTAGAGCTCTGATATGGATGTTATTGGGTTATCCTTATTGGTATTGAATTGATTGGATAGTTGAGGATTCGATCGATTAATCGGCTAACACTTCGGAAATTTCAGGGTGTTGCAAAGGGTGAGATTTTGAGAGCTCAATAAAGTTGTTCAAGGAATAAATGTGTAATATCTCATATCGGTTGTGGGAGAGTTTACGATTGGCCTTATAAGACCCTGCCTATGAACTCATAAGTACCTACTTGGCTAGCCCTTTTGAGGGAGGCAATGCCCTGTGGTGGGGCCGTGGACCGGGTCGTTACATATGGTATCAGAGTCGACTCTCGAAAGCTCGGGCTGGGGTATCCAGTCGGGTTACCGATGGTTGGGGGAAACGAAGGCAAGCCTGGGTATATCCCACATCAAGAGGATGGTTGGGGCAATGAAGGGTGAGCTGGGTATATCCCACATTGGCTAGAGAGGAAGATTCTGGGCTATGTGAGATCGAGCCTTAGCGAGGACGCTAAGAAATAAGGTGGGGAGATTGTAATATCTCACATCGGTTGTGGGAGAGTTTGCGATTGGCCTTATAAGACCCTGCCTATGAACTCATAAGTACTTACTTGGCTAGCCCTTTTGAGGGAGGCAATGCCCTATGGTGGGGCCGTGGACCGGGTCGTTACAGAATTTGTTTACATTGTAGCTTATAATGATTATTTTGAAAATGAATGTCTTGATATCTAATTGAAAAGAAATGAGTTGAACCTCTTCCCCATATTGTGATCAAACTGTTTGTGGTTGTCTGAAAACTTTCCCCATATTGTCTTTGAAGTATTGGTACTCATTTTGAATCTCTTAGAAAATCATCATTGTATATTAAATGATGGCTCTAAAAATGATCTTCAAATGATCGTTTTGGTATCGGTTATGATTGTTTTAGATAATCATCAAATTGCTTATGATCGTTTTGAAAAATCATCGAACTGCTTATGATTTCTCATAATCATTTTGATACATGTTTATGATCGCTTATGATCATTTTGGAAAATCGTCAAACTGCTTATGATCAATTTGGAAAATCATCGAATTGACTCTTGAATTGTTTCATAAATCATTCATTTTGTAACACCCCGAACCTTGGTATTGCCTAGCCGGATAATTTGTTATTAAGCGACGACTGCGAGTGAAATTTTAACGATGACTTTGTAAACAAGATTTAGCGTCAATTTCTATGAGCGAAATTTTGTTAATAATTTTAGCGACGATATTTTTTTAAAAAATACTTAGCATCGATATTTTTACGAAGCGACAAATTTAAACATCTTTTAGTGTCGGCATTTTTATTAACGACGATTTCTCCAATGAGATAGCGTAACCACCCATTTATAATTTTCTTAACACATTATGTATCGTAAATAATTTATGATGACATCATTTTCGCAATAATAAGTGAGTTAAAAGTTTTAGCGACAAATGATAGGGTAGAATTTTCATTTCTCTGACTACGGTTTTCTTGTAACCTATATTTATATGTAACATGGTTTGGTCAGCCGTCAAGGGCTCCTTGCAACTTGACAGACTCACCTAGAGAGAGAGAGAGAGGCAAAGAGATGGCTTCAGAGAGAGGAGTCGAGGGATTTTTTCACGGTGAAGCTTTTCGGTAAGACGTCGTTAACTTGCATTTCTTTTTTAGTGTATATATATACATATACATATAGTGGGTTTAAGGATTTGTATGTATACGGGTTTGTAGGTTTCGATAGTGTTGTAGTCGTGAGATGGATAGGCCGCCAAAGGAGTTGGCTTTTTCGGTGAGTTTCTAAATCTTCTCCTATGTTATGTAATGGTTTTGAAAAGGAATTATGGCTGCTGGGTATTTTAAATGAATCAGCCGGGTATATTGTAAATGGGTATTGCGTGAACGGTGGGGATGGTTGTGGAACTATGCCGAAGATGATGCAAATTTAGTGGTAGGTGCGATGGCACTCACCGATAGTCAAATTTTGGATGTTGCAGTGGTAGTGTGGCAGGTAGGTGAGTGTGAGTTTAATGCATGAGGTAGTGTGTATATGTATGTTCAGGTGTGCGTTGGTGAGAGAGAAATGAACAGGCAAAGAAGAAGAGATGGAGTAGACCCACTACCGCACGGCACTGAGCTTGGTGGCCGTGAGTTTGTGGTGCTGCTGTGAGGCCGTAGATCAATGGCCACCATGGCTGTGTGTTTGTGGGTTATCAGTGGGTGTAAAGGGTTGAAAATAGAGGGCTTGTGAACGTATGCATGCGGGTGTGTGTGTACCCAGTTTGGCCGTGGGGGTGCACCCAACTCGGTTACGAGTTTATGAGGTGTTGTGTGTGTGCATGTGTACTGGGTGTGTGTGTTGTGTGTACTGAGTGTGTAGTGTATTTATATATGTGAGTGAGTTAAAGAAGTAATGTAAGAAAGGTGGGTATTGAAGGAGAAGTGAGGATGTAGTGTGAAATGGGCTTGTGTGAGTGCTGTGAAGTGCATGTATGTGTGTGTGGGTTGGAACAAAGAAGAGAAGCTACTACTGTCAGGCAGTAGCTGTGTGAAATGTGTGTGAGTAAGTGTTGTGCATGAAGTGTGTGTTAATGTGTGCGTGGGTGTGCATTAGTTGTGTATAGGAGTGTGTATATGTGTGTGTGAGTGGAGTGGAATTGTGAGTGCATGTGGTATATGTTTGGGAAAAAGCTATGCACGTGAAGGGGGGGAAGATTGGAGCAGCTATGTCTCAAGGCAATGGGTTGAGAAATATGTGACTTGTGTGCGTGCTTATAGGTTTATATGTATAGTGGGTTTTGGGTTGTTTGAATGATGAGTAAATGGGTGAAGGATGTGTCTAATGTATGCATGTCTGCTGTATGCAATGAGACGAGGGAAACCGAGTGAGTGAGGTTTTACAGGAGAGTGTGTGTGTTCACATGTATGTGTGCAGTGTGTGTGTATATATATTCTGTATGTGAGTGATGTTGAGTGGGCATGTGGGTGTTGGAGAAATAAAGGAGAAGAAGAAGACAATGGAGGGGAGGTGATGCAATCATTGTGAGTACATGAATATCAGAGTGTGAGTTGCAATTGTGATGTGTGAATATGCAGGAGTAGCTTGAAGAGTAGTGATGTTTTGAGTGCAATTGTGAAACAATGGGTAACGGTTTAGCGTTGAGCGAAATGCCTGCAAAGGATAGGGTACAGTGATTGTTAATGCATAAAATTTTAAAGTATAATACTACAAGCTAAATTAGAATTTCTGGAAAAGTTTTATAATTTTCTGAGATCGTATGAATTTTTAGTATTTTCTGTAATTTCAGATTTGGAAAAGTCTTTTGGAGCCTTTAAACCCTGAAAATGTTTTTGGAAAAATTAGAGTAATGTCTTTATGGCATAAATAAGATTCAGTTTGAATTTGATAATTTTTGGGGTTGATTTGCTATGGTTTCCATATTGCATTACGTTTTGCAAACTGAATATTTGAAAAATAGTTTTAAGGCCTTTTAATTTCTGATTTATATTTTTATACATATTTCCAAGTTAATATAAAAATTATGGGACTTAGTTTGCATCTGGAAGTATTTTTGACAATTTATGAGATTTTATTGTATTTAAAGAAATTATTTTAATTCAAAAATATTCAGAAAATTCATATTTTGACTTTTATTAATGATTTAAGCCATAAAAGTGTTTTAGAGTTAATTATATAAATTTTAGAGTGCCGGTACACATTAAGGAGTGTATAGGATTTTCGGTTAGGTTGGCCGTGTGCGGGAACCGTTTTGAGTGCGCGATTTCGAAGAGAATGGGTACGCAGTGGGTAGTTGATGTTAGGGTTTATAGTGTATATTACATAAATCATGTTCTAACAAATAAATTGCCAATCTAAGTTTTTATTCAGAAAATATTGATCGAGGTTGGTAGCATCGCTTAGCTTGGACCGAGGTAAGGAATTCTATCCGAACCCTATTTTGACATTCTATTTTCAAATGCTTATAGAACAGTTTTACAAACTAAATTGATTCGATTTTATGCTGATATAAAAGATGTTTTAAACCTGTCCATGAAAGCCTAACTTGAACCTTAAGCGATCGTTTGAAATTCGTAATTTGTTTATTCTCATCTGTTTTATCGATTCAATTATCATAAAATGTTTTGAATTATATTTATTGTTTCTCAATGTTGACATGAGTTAGTAACTTGGGAGCCATAAGGATGGTCTGTATTGTTGGCGTTATAAGGATGGTCTGTTGGATGGGTTAACTAGTACGTAGATGGACTAGTCAGTGTTACATATGCACATGTAAAGCGATCGAGCACTGCCGGGGTGGCTTTGCTTCTGTACTGCTCATGTTCAATGTTTCCTGTTTATGTTTTATTTCACTTGAAATGTTTTGAATATTATCCATTCATGCTTTATTATGCCCGAAGTGCTTCAAATGATTATTAATTTAAGGGATTGAGTTAAATACTCATCCCTATGTTTACATCGTATTGTAGTGATTTCATCGAAAGCAAAATCTCTCAAAAAGATGTTATTGGACTTCAATGTAAAATCGTTCGTTATGTTCATCTTTGTCTAAATGCGGTATTTCAATGAAAATACTCTTTAAAAAGTTTTATATGAAAACTTGTCCGAATCGTTTTACTGTTTTTAAATATTTGTGCGACCTTACTGGGCTCTCGAAAGCTCACTCCCCTTTGATTTCCTTTCCGCTGGTGACCGCCAGCAGTAGGTTACCTGAATAGGGATTAGAGCTGAGCAAGCGAAAGCGAAGGAATTAGATTTTTGGTATTCATCATTAGAACCCCTGCATGGGTAAATACTATTGTTTAAATTTTCTTAGACTTAGACTTAGACTTGGTATTTGAATTGAGACAGTGGATTGAGAGTATAGTTGCTCTGACAGATTTATATTATTTAGTTGAATTGAGGAATTATTGTAACGACCCGATCCACGCCCCACCACAGGGCAATGCCTCCCTTAAAAGGGCTAGCCAAGTAGGTACTTATGAGTTCATAGGCAGGGTCTTATAAGGCCAATCGCAAACTCTCCCATAACCGATGTGGGATATTACAATTCTGTAACGACCCGATCCACGCCCCACCACAGGGCAATGCCTCCCTCAAAAGGGCTAGCCAAGTAGGTACTTATGAGTTCATAGGCAGGGTCTTATAAGGCCAATCGCAAACTCTCCCATAACCAATGTGGGATATTACAATCTCCCCACCTTATTCCTTAGCGTCCTCGCTAAGGCTTAATCACACATAGCCCAGAATCTTCCTCTCTAGCCAATGTGGGATATACCGGGCTCACCCTTCGTTGCCCCAACCATCCTCTTGATGTGGGATATACCCGGGCTTGCCTTCGTTTCCCCAACCATCGACAACCCGACTGGATATCCCAGCCCGAGCTTTCGAGAGTCGGCTCTGATACCATCTGTAACGACCCGGTCCACGACCCCACCACAGGGCAATGCCTCCCTCAAAAGGGCTAGCCAAGTAGGTACTTATGAGTTCCTTGGCAAGGTCTTATAAGGGTCATCTCATACTACTCCACATCCGATGTGGGATATTACAATCTTCCCTCCTTATACCTTAGCGTCCTCGCTAAGGCTCAATCACACATAGCCCAGAATCTTCCTCTCTAGCCAATGTGGGATATACCGGGCTCACCCTTCGTTGCCCCAACCATCCTCTTGTGTGGGATATACCTGGGCTTGCCTTCATTTCCCCAACCATCGGCAACCCGACAGGATAGCCTAGCCCGAGTTTTCGAGAGTCGGCTCTGATAACATCTGTAACGGGTCCACGGCCCCACCACAGGGCAATGCCTCCCTCAAAAGGGCTTGCCTTCGTTTCCCCAACCATCGACAACCCGACTGGATATCCCAGCCCGAGCTTTCGAGAGTCGGCTCTGATACCATCTGTAACGACCCGATCCACGCCCCACCACAGGGCAATGCCTCCCTCAAAAGGGCTAGCCAAGTAGGTACTTATGAGTTCATAGGCAGGGTCTTATAAGGCCAATCGCAAACTCTCCCATAACCGATGTGGGATATTACAATTATTATCTTAGTGAATTGATCGATTGAGCGTTAACGTTCCGGAAAATTCCGGGATGTTACAAATTCAGAGGAAAATTGACCATGGGTAGAGGCAATGCCATACAAACAATGCACCAATACAGTATAGATATGCATGATGTATGATAACTAATCCATTTAGGTGCTAGACTGTGTTCCATACAGGAACAGACCATCCTTATAACGCCTCCCTTAAAACGGACCCCCAGTCAACAAAGAAGACAACAATCACAGAATAATAAAAAAAAAACCAATTCAATGCTCAACATGGAATAAGAATGAACATCAACATGAATTCAGATAATTGATTTAGGCTCGATATTAAGGTTTCAATAAGGATTAAACATGCTGATATCAATTCATCACTTAAAGTTCAAGAATAGCCATAAACAAATAGAAAGAACAAATACAAACGGTTGTCGAATTTAGGGACAACAATTCAAAAGAAAGAATTAGCTCAGCATGCAACAAAAGACAAGCATCGATGAGAATGCCAAATGACCGATTCAAGTTCAATATTAGGGTTTGTTTGTCAATAACATGCTGATATAAATCCATATCTTAGTGTTTGACAATAGCCATAAGTAAATAGAAAGAATACCTATGAATACAAGTTATCAAAATTAGGGTTCGGACAGAAATCCTTACCCAGGATTCAAATAAAGCCCCTTGCCCGGATCCAAAGCCAAATTATCCTAAGCGAAAAGTCTTTTGCTTTAACCTAAATGGAACAATAAAATATTAGAATATAGTATATACTACGATATTATAAATTCAATACTGACCCATGCATGCACCAAGAATGAACCCCCTCACCAGATAGGTAAAATTATCAAAATGCCCGTTATGTGTAAAATTACCAAAAGCACCCCTCTCATAATCAAATCACATGAACGGCCATCCCGTAAATACAATCTATAACACCCCGTACCATGATATTATCTAGCTGAGTAGTTTATTATTTAGCGGCGACTTTTATACGAGAGATTTAGAGTCAATTTCCATTAGTGAAATTTTATGGGCAACCTTTAGCGACAAAATTTTGAGAAAAATTATAAGTTATAAATTAAAGATAAAAATTGTAAGTGATATTGGCATCGGTATTTTTATTTAGTAACTTTAGTGACGATTAGTGTAGCAGGGTTAAACTATAAATATATGTTTAGATTTGGGACTATTGAACACATAAAAGATTACAACAAAATCTGATCTAATTTTAAAATTATGTCAACTCTTTTATTTTGGAAAGAGAGGGAACCAAGGAGATGGAAATGAGCATTTTACTTAATGGGAATCTTCAGTTACAATTTGCAAATGAGAGGGCATTTGCTCTTCTATTATAGCATACAGAAAAGAGAAGAGACAGAGAAAGCAGATTTTGCTCTACAGGTACGGAGAAACATAGTGTAACAAAGGCAGAGAAGGCAAAAAGAAAAAAAGGGAAGAGAGAGAAGAGAAAGAGAATTATATAAAGAAGAGGTGTGTGTTCATGAGAAATGGAAAGAGAGCCAAACAAAGGAAGAAATTGTACCTAAAAAGAGAGAGATAGAAAAGGATGGTAGATTGAAATTTCGGTAAGTTTAGATCTTTTTCTCTTACATTATAGTGACTAGGTGTATATTTTAAGTAATTTATGAGTGCGTTTGCGTGTGAGGCCGTAAGGGAGTGGGTATAAATGTTTAGTGTATTGTGTATGAGTAACATGACGTGTGAAGTGTGTGAACTGCGTGAAGGTGCTGGACAGTGATGATCACTGTAAGAACAACCATGGGGCTACCATGAAAGTGTGTGTTTTGTATGAGTGAGGGGCTACAATGGCAGCCATGGAAGAGGGGTGCGTGCACTGTGAGAGGATGAGTGACTGTGTGTTTCTAGACGTAATGAAGGAGCAAGAATTAGGCTTCACGGCTGCCCTAAAACCAGTGAAATTTGTGGGTGTGAGCAATGGGTTTTGATGTGCAAGAATGTGTGTAGAAGATGGGATAATAAAGAGATGGGTTTGCAGTCAAACCCCATTGAGGTACATGTAAATCATTCATGTGGAATTGATGGAATATTAGATGCAATTAGTTATAGAAGTGGGCATCTGTCATTTGAATGCTACAGAGCTAGCTTTGACTTGTAGGTGTAATGTGTGCACACTGTGCTGAAGTGTGTTTAAGAGATCTCACGAAATGGGTATTGTTGGATGTGTAGTGTGCGCGCATGAGAGTGATGTGTATCTATTGTGTAAATGTGTTTGTTTATGGGTATTGTGGTGCTTGAGAGATGGAGGAAGGGGCTACTTTGAAATAGGTTTGTGCGAACCTGTGTGAGTAAAAAACAAAGAGAAGATGGTCTGAGTATGTTTGGGCAAGAAAGGGGGCAGTAGCTGTGAGGGGTTGCGTGTTTTGAGTGTGGTTGCGTGTTGTGAGTGTATGAATGAATGTGTAAATTTAGTGTGTATATATGTTTGATAATGGAGTGAATTGTAGTGTGTTAGTGGTAAAAGTAAAGCTTCGTGAACAGTAATCATGAGCTGGGTGATTGATCTGGGCTGTGGGAGGAGGAAGAAGAGTTGTTGTGATGTGCTGCGTTGTACAGTGAAAAGAAATTGTACACTGTGCTTGGACAGTTTTACCGCTTGCAAACGGAGTATCATGCAATTATCATAAATTAATGAAACTTTGTAGAAATGTTCTTGGGCTAATAACGGAGTATCATGCAATTATCAAATTTTTCTGATATCATATGTATTTTTAATATTTTCTGCAATTTCAAGTTTATAAAATTCTCTTGAGCCTTTAAACTCATGAAAATATTTTGGAAAAATTAGAGTAATGTTTCTACACTATAAGAAAGAGTCAGTAAAAATTTGGTAATTTTTAGAGTTGATTTATTACCATTTTCTATATTGCATTGAATTTAGAAAAACGAAAAACAAAGAAATAGTTTTAGTACCTTTTAAATTCTGATTTTCATTTCTATAATTTTTATACATATATTAAAGATTTTATAAAATTTACGAGTCTTTATTTTCATTTATAGGCAATTATGGCAATTTATTGGTTTTTAGTGTATTTAAATAAATTATTTTTAATTCAAAAATAATAAAACAAATTCAAAAATTATTTATTTTTTTCCATATGCAATTTTAAGCTATAAATAATGCTTAATTGAATTTAAAAATATTTTTGGGATACTTCGGAGTCTCGAGGGTCTGATTAGTTTCGGGATAGGTTGGCAGTGTGTGAAACCCATTCCGAATTTTGTTATTCTGGGCAGAGAAATGGGTACGTTGTGGATAGTTATATTATTAGGTTTATAATAAAGTGGTATAGATAGTGTTCTGATAAGTGACTTTGTCAACCTACGTTAACTCTGAGGATTTGATTGACAGTGTTCTTAGCTTCAGCACTTGGATCGAGGTAAGAGATTTCTATCCGAAATCCAATTCATCAAATTGCCTTCGTATATGTTTTTTTGAATTGTTATCAAATTTTCTTTGGCATCAATACGCATCGTTTGCCTTTTAAATACCCTGTTTTGAGCCTTACACGATTATTGGACATTCCATACGATGCTCAGTATTTCTTTCTCGTTCAGTATCGATTTATTCATTGTGTTATCAATTATTATATTCTGTTCATTGACATGAGATTCTGCACTGGTGTGTTTTGGCGGAGTGGGTGTATGTTGGAGGATATTGGTGTGGGCTAGTACCTTGACGGACTAGCCGGTGTGTTGATGTGGGCTAGTACATTGACGGCCGGACTAGCCGGTGTGTTGGTGTGGGCTAGTGCCTTGATGGACTAGCCAGTGTAAAGTGTTAGTGAGCATCATCTTGTGGCTTTGCTAAGTGATTGCCCTGCACTGACTGTGTGGCTTTGCAATTGTTCATGTTCAATAGTATTTGTGATTGTTTGCATCGTATCTGAAAAATGTTATTATTTATATCAAGTTTATGGCATTGAGTTGAACCTCCTCCATATTGCAACCATATTAAATTTGTAAAATTTTTATATCCCTTTACTAAACTTTTGAGCGACCTTACTAACCTCTCAAAAGCTCACTCCCGTTTGACTTCCTTTTTGCAGGTAATAATCGACAATAGACTGCACTAGGTATGGATTAGAGCCAAGCGAGGCAAAGAAAATTTTAAGTTTTAGTTTTGGTCATTAGAACCCTTGCACGAGTTAGTATTATTATTTAAATTATTTTGGACTTAGTTTTGATGTACTATTTAGGACAGCTGATGAGGAGTATTATTTAATTATTTATGGATTAGTTGCTCTGACAGATTTGTATTATTTGGTTGAGTTGAGGTATTATTATATTAGTGAATTGATCGAGCAAGTGTCAAACGTTCTGAAAATTCCGGGATGTTACACAATCACTAAAATATCCCTACCATATGAATTTACCAAAAAAATACGTTTTATAGGTAAAATTATCAAAATACCCCTTTTGGGTGACAAACTAGGCAAATTACAAAAATACCCCTCCAGGTGGCAAAGTACTAAAATATCCCCTGCTGACTCTCGCATCGAAAAAATATCAGAAAGACATTAAAACACTATTTAAGTACCCTGAAGTTATT
Source organism: Escallonia herrerae (assembly GCA_033070095.1). Taxonomy (NCBI): domain Eukaryota; kingdom Viridiplantae; phylum Streptophyta; class Magnoliopsida; order Escalloniales; family Escalloniaceae; genus Escallonia; species Escallonia herrerae. The sequence goes on along the minus strand of JAVXUP010001065.1, from coordinate 32,973 downwards.
TTTTTGGTAACAAAATATTTTTAAAAAATTTCGCTCGAAAATTCTGGACCTTATGTTCGGATCGAACGCTCAAAATTCAATTCTACTAAAAATAGCTACTGACCTTGGAATCGCACAAAATTTTAGAAAATAAAACATCTCAGTAATATAAGGTTTCTCTAAATTTTTCAGATTAAAATAACTTGGTTTGTTGTATCAAATAATTTGAGAATTCCTTTGAATCGAAACCCAAATTAGCATCCTTTACAGACACCGAAAAATCCCAAATTTTTTCAGAGCAAATGTCTCGTAGAAATATTGGGGGTACTGCTTCGAACTTTGTCAGATTATGATCAGAACTATTTATAAAAATTCGTGCAAAATTGCTTAACCTACCCCCTCCCCACCCCTTTCATTCACCATTCAAATCAAAACACACACTAAAACAACCTGAACACACACACACATACACTCTCTCTTCGTCCTCAAATTGCTGAGACACAAACACTTGCACACACATTTTACGCACGGTGCTACTCATGAACATACATATCTACACCTAAAACACACACTTTAACACATTAAAACACTTAAATTAGACACATATACACATAAGACATACACACACACACACACACACACATTCTTGGCAATTCACACACACACACACACACACACACACACACACATACTGCTACCCACCCAAACTCCCTCCTACACACACACTAACACCCCCCACACACAATTTACACACACAATTACCCTCACTCGCCCAAACACATACACACACAGTAACACATACTGAACGCATACAGCTTTCACACACTAACACACCTACCCGCTACCCTTTTGCTCGACCTTTAGGCACACATAATTACACACTCTTGGACCACCAAAACCCACACGCAATCACAACACCACTTCTGCCATAACAGCAGTGTGTGTCCCATGCACATATGTAACACCCCAAAACATGTTATTACCTAGCCGCTTAATTTATTTTAAAGCGTGACTTTAATACGCAAGATTTAATCTAGATTTTCGTGAGCAAAAATTTTTCAGTAACCTTTAGCGAAAAAGTTTCGCTAAACCATAAGTTATAAATTAAAGATGGCAAATATAAGTGATATTAATTGAGGTACTAGTGGCAATTAGCGTAAACGATATTTTTGAAAACTTTAAGCGGCGATATTTCTACTTAGCGTCGATATTTTGTTTAGCGACCTCTTTATTAAACAATACACAATTTACGATAGTTAAATAATTAAATTTAAAGAGAGAACTATTGGATAAATAAAAGATAGAAATCTGAATTTTATTTAGTCAACTATGTTTTTTGGAAACAATATCAAAGAGGGAACAAGAAGAAGAAATTAGAGGTGAATTGTGCAAATTTGGGATTTATTACCAACCGGTTACAGCCTAAATAAAGGAAGAAAATGAGGGAAAAACAATTTGGAGAAGGGAGGAGAGATTTCGGTTACACTAGAAAAGGAGAACACTTCTCATTCAGTTACACAACTAAAGAAAGAGAGAGAGATTTCAGAAAAGAGAGAAAAGAGAAGGAGAAAGAGGAAAAGAGAACTGCCGTCAAGGAATTCCGGTGATCGTAGCATTTCTTCGGCAAGTTTTTTTTCAAGTTCAGTTTCTTATTGAGTAATGGGTATTATATTGGTGTAGAATAGCTGGGTTAGACAGGAAGAAGCCACTGCCGTGAGGCAGTGGCTTTGTTGGAACTTAGAAAAAAAATGGTGAAGGTGTAATGCATATAGATATGTATCTATATCTATTATGTGTTTGTGTATATGAGTGAACTTGTGTGAGTAGATAATCCGATGCATGGTTTGAATAAACGAAAGAAGATAATATGATGCATGGTTTGAATAAACAAAGGAAGGAGACCCACTACCGTGAGGCAGTGGGTGTGAAAGATTTGTGTCATATATGATGTTTGTGTTTATATATATGATGTATATAAGTGTGAGTGCACAAGTAAATGGGTGAATGGGTTTGTGAGGTGTATGAAGGGGAAACTATGGCTGTCCATAATTGTTTATTTTCTTGGTTCAAAGGATAATGGGTAGATGAATTAGGTGAGAAATTATGTGTCTAATGTGTTTATGTGAGTTTGAGTGTAGTTTAGTTTATGATTATATTCAGAGTGTGTTATTGAGATGTAGCAGCTTGTGTTGGGCAAAAAGGAAATTTCTTGGGTGCTTCGGCAGTAGCAGAGTGTGTGTTTATTAGGTGTTATAGTGTGTGTGTGTGTGTGTGTAATTCATGAATAGTACTCGTAAGCATTGCTAAAGATTATATCCAAGCTTGCAGCCCTGTTGTGATTTTGAAAAGCCATTTAGAGATTGATTGAGGCAAAGTGCAAAGAAGCGATCCCTATTATTTTGATAAGATCTACTTTGTCAAAATTTTGGGATTTTTACGTTGTCTTGAAGAGCATTAAATAATTTATCAATACTGAGAAGTTTCTGATTTAATTAAGGTACCAAATCAGATTATTTTGTCCGATATTTTTAAGAAAACCTTATGTTACTGAAATGGTTTATTGGATAAACTTTCATAGTGTTTCGAGGTTGTTAGCTATTTTTACCCGAACCGGCCTCCGAACGCTTGTTTTGGCTAACGATTATGAATTTTTGAACGGTAATTTTTCTAAAATGCTTTTTAATCAAAAAATAATATTAATAATAATAAATAACCTTAATATGCTTAAAGGAGTGTTTAAAGTATTTTGGAAAATATTTCAGAGCGAGGGCGATCGAGGGGTATTTTGGTAATTTATCGCCCAAAAGGGGTTTTTTGGTAATTTTACCAATTGGAGAGCTGTTTTGGTAAAAATTCACCTATAATGTGAGTACTTTAAGGATATTACTTATAAGAAAGATAAATTTGTGATTTAGACACGAGAGATGTTTTGGGTGATTTTTTCGTGCGAGAGGTATTTTGGAAGTTTGGCATAATCGACGAGCGGGTCATTTTAGGAGTAGGTGTGAGTTGGTGCTAGGTTCACAATATCATAAAATAAATGATATTATGATAATATGGTTGTTCCATTTAGGTCAACACTAAGGCCAGTATCCAGTTAAGACTAGCATAGCTTGGACCGAGGTAAGAGATTTTTATCCGAACCAAACTTCTCATATTTGATTTTGTATGTTATTCTGATTTGTTATCGCTATTCTTTTGAATTATGTTATTTTGATTAAGTCGCATTGTTTGCCTTAAAAACCTTTCATTGAGCCTTAAAACGTTTATTGAAACTCTTATCGGTACTCATTAATTATTGCCCATCGAGCATTGAGTAACATGTTGCATTATTGAATTGTTGTTGTGATACCCCGGAAATACTGAAAATTAATCTGGCAGTGAGTTTGATTAATTAAGGGGTGCTATTTTTATTAGGTAGCAATATGTTGGTGATGATTAAGTGTCAGGGAGCTATATAGGGGGTTAGTGTGGCTCTGGGGTTAAAATGTAATTTCAGAAAGTTAAGGGGGCAAAAATGTAATTTTAAAAAATATGGTGAACGGGATGCATATTTTTATTAAGTAGCATCATTTTGATGATAATGAGATGTTAGGGGGCTAAAAGAGGGGTTAGGGTTTTTTTGGGCTCAAAATTATAATTTTCCAAAGTCGAGGAGTCAAAATGCAATTTCAAAAACTTTGGGGGCTAAAGTGCAATTTTGTAAAGTTGCACTTACGTGTCAAAATTTGAAAGAAAGTGGCCATAACGTGGCCACCTCCAGCTAGAGTCTTGGATGACTCACGAAATCTAAAGTTAAGTGAAGGGAGTGGATGAAATTGAAACAAAAAGAAAATGAAAGAAGGTGTTAGGGGAAAAATGCAAATACAAGAAAGTTATGAACATGAATAGTGCGTGAACAGTAGCCTGTGAAGAACACAGCAAACAAATGAGGAAAAAACAGAGAAGAAAGAGAAGGAAAAGAAGAGAAGAAGAAGAGAAAGAAAAATCCTAAACCCTAACGGGGTAATCCCTCCATCTCAAGCCATTAATTGTGAAGAATTTGAGATTAATTTGGTTGTAATCTCATATATATATATATATATATATATATATATATATATATATATATATATATATATATATATTGGTATATATGTATACATATGCGTATTGATGGGGATTATTAGGGGTGTGCACAGTGCGGTTGGTTCGGTTTGGAGGCTGAATACAAAACCAAACCGACCAGCATCGGTTTGGAAAAAAATAAACCAAACCGCACTCGAACGGTTCGGTTTGAACGGATTGAATGGATCAAACGGTTCGGTTTGAGCAGATCGAACGGTTTGGGCTAGACTCCTTTCTTCTAGTCCCAAAATAATGAATTGTGTACTAAAAACTCAAAGAAGTAACCAAGCAATATAAGTTTAAAATCCTAATTAGATTACATAACATAACATTCAAAACAAAAATAGTCATTACACAATATCATTAATTTACAATTATCTATTAAAGTTCTAAATTTCTAATCAAATTACATAACTCTAAAGAGATGATACATGGCATGAGTTTTCTAATCAAAGTACATAACTGATAGCTCTAAAGAGATCATTACACGGATGAGTTAAAAGTTGTAATTAAGTTAGACCTCATTAAACAACATCATTATAACAACCATATTAAGTTAAATAGGGAACAAGTCTTAAGGATCAACTTTGGCATCTTCATAACCTTCATCACCAATCAACCTTCAATCAACTACAATTTTTAAAAAATGAAAATGAAAAGGAATCAGCAGATAGGAATCAACATATATAATCAAAAATTCAATATATAATTTAAAAAAAGTTAATCAGCATATAATTCAGCATATATATATATATATATATATATATATATATATATATATATATATATATATATATATATATATATATATATATATATATATATATCAGCATATAATCAGTAATTCAACATATATATAATCAGCACTCAGCAGAACAAACATCACAAGGCTTTATCTAAAATAGTTACTCAAAAACTAAACCATGCCATTCTCAGTCCACTACAAGCTATGTGCAAACTTTGGCAGCACAAACTTTCTAAGATACCTGCCACTCCCTCAAGTTGGCATGCAGCTTGCTTTCTGGCATTTTCTAGGTACTCAATTCCTGCAACCAAAGATTAAACATGTTACAATGTCATAACAGCTATAGTAGCTCAGCAGCAGAACTATAAACTGTGGTGTGCTTGAAATTATGTTATATTCAATCTTTACGGCATGCCATCAATAGCTGCGTTATGCTTGAAATGCCTAGATAGCACTACAACGTAAAAACAACACTGAATTACTTGTGCTAAGAAATAACACTAAGATAAGCAATAAGCTGATCAATGAATGAACTGGAGGTACTGACAATATCAACAGCATGAGAAGTTCAAGAGTTTGAACCTTGCAAAATTGAGGACTCAGCTATGCTGCAGAAGAATTTGCAAATAAGGAGAAAATACTAACTGTGCACTTAAATTACCAGAACTCATTGATAGAGGCATTTATCATTGTAAGTGCCATAAGTAAGAACAATTATTTACGAAAGATAAGTGCTAAGAAATGACAGCAAACACAAAAAGGAGATGTGCAGTTAAATTACCTTGGTTACTTAATCAATAACAATAGACGCATCACTTGAACTACTTGTATTTGATCCCATTGCTTTCTCTGAAATGAAAAGATTAGGAAATTCAACAAAGGAATTCGTTAAAATTAATTTCACTAATACAAAAAAATTACCTGAAAAGATGTCTTCAAGCTTTTCAACCTTGTCCATAGCTTGTCGAAGATCAATAGGAGCCGAAGGACATTTCAACCAATTTTGAGTACAAATAAGAGTTCTACCGTCTTTGGATTCAAAGAACTCCTAAATGGATCAAGTATACGACCTCCCGTGCTAAAAGCCGATTCAGAAGCAACGGTAGAAATCGGAATAGCTAAAATATGCCTTGCTACCTGAGATAGGACAGGATACTTATTGTTGTTCACTTTCCACCACCCTAATATGTCAAGAGATTTTCTAGGGTCTTCACAACTTTCTGCCAAATACCTTTCCACCTCAGATTTTCTCTCTATACTCTCTTCAGCCTCTAAAAGCTTTTGATATTGTCTGCCAAAGATTCTTCTCCCTCAACCTCATTTTCTTTGGAAACTTGACTTCTTCCACTATTTCCACTAACCCCCTGCTCAAACAAGCGAACCAAATTTTCCTTCACCTTATCAACAACATCTTTAACTACCCCACCATCATTCACTTGACGTAAACAAAACTTAACATACTTCAATTTGTGACGAGGGTCCAACACAACAGCAATATACACCAACTTATTCAGTTTATCCACATTTCCCCAATAATTTTCAAACTTTTTCAGCATGTTAGAAGCCATAGAATACAAGATACAATCAGCACTTTTACTCAATTGGACCAATTTCAATCGCACAGCCATAATTTCGTTAAAATAGACATTAGATGTAACACGTAAAGAACCAGAAAATCATAAAGTCACCTCATAGAAGATTTTTAGAAATTGAACAAACCCTCCAGCATTTTCCCAATCTCTCAACGAAGGAGGCCCTATATTTGTTGACCTTTTTCTCCCACCATCATCCTCGTCTCCGTCCTCGTCTTCACTTAAAGACACTGAAAAATACTTACGAAAGCCTGAATCATCTTCTTCCAATCTCTCAAAGGCTTTTTGAAATTTTTGGGCAGCTTCTAGCATCAAGTATGTAGAATTCCACCTAGTTGGAGTATCTAGACAAACAAGACCCTTACTTTCAATTTTCTCCTTCTCTACACACTTCTTGAAGCTTGAAAGCCTAGAAGGAGAAGACCTCACAAACCTTACAACATTTTGAATCTTCAAAATAGCGTCATTAACTTCTTTCATACCATCGCTGACTATAAGGTTGGTAATGTGAGCACCACACCTCATGTGAATAAACTCGTTATCCATGATAGTACTTTTCCATCCATTAGTTTTACTCTTTATATAATTAATAGTACCGTCATTAGAACTAGCATTATCAACTGTCACTGTAAGAAGACTATTTATCTTCCAATTCAACAAGCATGTCTCCATTACTTTACCAATTGTTTTACCCGTGTGATTTTCAACTTGACAAAATGCTATGATTCTCTTTTGCAAATTCCAGTCACAATCAATCTAATGGGTTGTAAGACACATGTAGTTGATATTTTATAGTGAAGTCCAAGTGTCGGTAGTGAGACAAACCCTTTCACATTTTAAAAGCTTCTTTAACAGCTCTCCCTCTTTACGAAACAACTTAAGAATATCTCTAGCAACAGTATAACGAGATGGAACATTAAATCTTGGTTCCATAACTCCACAGAACTTTTTAAATCCCTGCCCTTCCATAAGATTAAAAGGTAATTCATCGATAATAATCATCTCAGTAAGTGCTAGTCTACACTCCTCAACACTAAATGAAGCCACCTTTAGCTCATTCATACCACTTTTTTGCCTTTTAGGTTCAAACCTAATTTTTGTTTGATTCTTACTACTACCAGCTTGTTCATAACTGTATTTCTTACATCTATACCTAATATGGCTCCATAAAGTACTTGTACCATTTGCCCCAGTATAGCCATAACGCTTAGAACAATACTTACAAATTATGATTTCAGGATCAGGCTCACTTGGTGTATTCCTTTTGATTTTTTGAAAGTGATCCCAGACTTGAGACGGCTCTCTAGTACTTGTCTCCTTCTTTCTCTTTGGAGGCCTAGGAGGAAGTGGGCAGGAATTGCCGCTACCACCGGCACCTACTGCACCTGCATCATCAACCATCTGATACAACACAACAATAACGCATCAATCAGTAATTGAAATCAAGTTAACGCTACCTCAAGTATACTGGTTACCAAAAGAGCAAAAGAAAAAGCCAAGTCTACGTGGTTTCTTCAAGGAGTACAATCAGTCACATACACTAGCAGATATAATCAAGAGAAAAGAGGACCAAAAAAATCCAAAGCATTTGGATTTGTTCTACATACAAGATTTTAGGTAAACAAATATAAAAGCAATGCAGAATAAGAATATAGAGAAAGACCCAATAAGGAGATAAAGCTAAAAAAAGATTCTTATAGGAAGCAAACAAATTTATAAACTAAAAACACACTGAATGTAGATGGAGCTCATGAATATAGAAAAAATTGGCAGACGCATTCCGTAAATGGAGAACTAATGCACTCCGTAAATGAAGAACTAAGTATCACATAAAAGCAAGTATAAGTAAAGCACCCAGAGAAGCTAAACACTTATATTCATACTGCCACCGGCAGTATGAATATCATAGTCAATAATTCATTGTGGCATGACTTTCTTGGATGTCATCGTATTTCAATTATGAAGAGATGCAATAAGTTCGTACTAAGGAAATCCATATGCTGGCTATTAAGGATGCTTGATTAAGTACATGAAACGCATAGCATGTCAGCAAACGAAGCTGAACTGAGGGATTAAAACTAAAAGTAGCCCCATAAGCTGAGAGCTGATCGAAGTTTATTAAGTTCTTCTTCTCCTTTCTGCCTAAAAGAAGTTAGGATACCAATGTCAATCACTGGAATCTCCACAAGTGAAGGGGACGCATTTGTGACTCCACAACCAGCGTCCTTGCAGATATATCTTTCTGGCATATTTTTGCTGCTTACAACCAGTTGCTGAACATGCTTGGATAGCAATTGGCCTTGACTGGATGGGTTGATTTGGCCATGTTGGAGCTCATATTTGTAATTTGGAAGTCTAAGTGTTCTTTAGAAGAGTAGAGGAGAAAGAGAGGCATAACTGAAGAGAAAAGATTCAAGAAACAAAAGAAAAGAGAAGAAATAGAAGAGTAGAGGAGAAAGAGAGGCATAACTTCATACTTGGAGATTAGGCGTCGGCGGGAGGAGAGACGTCAGAGATGGAGGCACAGTCGTGGGAGGTGGAGACTGCGGCTAGAGGAGAGATGTGGCTGAGGGAGGCGCTGCCGTTAAGGGCCGGTGTGGAGCAATAGGCAGATCTTGTAGTAAGATCTGGAGGCTGAAGCTCGGCAGAATCGGCAAAATGGAGGCTGAGGTTGTGGAGGCATGGAGCAATCCAGATCTGACGGCGTGTGCAAAATGAAAAGTAGGAATTAGGGTAAATGAAATTTAGGGTTACTTGCTATTTATATTAATGGGTTAAGTTTAACTAAGGCAGTTAGTAAAATTAACTGGGGTTAATTAATATATATATATATATATATATATTATATTAAGTACGGTCGGTTCGGTTTATATCGGTTTCAAAAAATCCAAACCAAACCGACTAAACCGATTATGCGGTTTGGGAACCGCATAATCGGTTTTTGCGATTTGGGGAAAAAAATCCAAACCTAACCAACTGTTTTTGCGATCGGTTTGGAATTAGTCAGATTGGTTGGTTTGGTTTTCACGGTTTGATTGGTTTTCACGGTTTAAATGCCCACCCCTAGGGATTATGATGAAATTATGAGTGATTGGTGAGTATGAAGGCTTAGAAAGGAGGAAAATTGGTAGGGATTTCAGTGTTGGGCGTGCGTTTTGTGTGAGTTCAGTGTGTGTTCTTCATCCATGGTGGCTTAATTTGAATTGTGAAAGTGTAATTGGGAGTAATTGTGTAAACCGAATGGATTTAGAGCATTAAGGTGTAATGGTAATGCAATTAAGTGATTTCAGTGTGTGAAAATGGAGATTTCATGCGTGATTATGGGATAAAAATACCCAGGTACATGGCTGGTTCAATAAAGAAGACTGCGTGAAAATAAGGAGTGATAGTGTGTGCCCAAATCTGAATAGTGACATGAATTGTTGCTAAAGATGAAAAGCCATGAAGTAGTTTCTTATTCAAAATTTTTTAAAAACAGTTAGGGTAAGATTTAACCAAAGTGTGAAAAAAAACCCTAGTTAGTTTCAGGAGACCTGTGTTATGGAAAAAATTTAGATTTTTCCAAGGCCGGGAAGGGGATGAGCGGATGCGGGAAGTTTGGAACTTTATGGTAAAATATCAGACTAGCGCGATTTCGCACAAAATTTTTATGAGAACCCTAAGATGCTGAGAAGTTCCATTTCTAAGATTACGAATCATTCCAAAGTCATTAGCTATTTTTGGCCGAACGGGCTTTTAAGTGCTTGGTCTGGACACTGGTTCGAGATTTTGGGTGAATATTTTTTAAAATTCTTTTTAGCACAAAAGTGACTTCAGCACGCTTGAAATAGCATTTTAAAGCCGTTTTGAGTTTTTTCTGGTACCAGAAACTCTCAGGGGGAATTTTGGTAAATTGCCTCCTAAAGAGGGGTATTTTGGTAATTTTCTTGGTAAAATTTCCCGAAGGACTTTTTGTTCGGGAAGAGGTGTGGGACACTTGAAGAGTTGTTTTAAAGTAGCTTTGAAATGTTTGTTGGGGGGATGACCGCCGAGGGGGTGTTTTGGTAATTTTGCCTTTGAAATTTTCGGAGGAACTATTTGGGCTACAAATGATGTAGTTCATCTAAAAGTAGTTTCAAAGCAGTTTTGGGGTGTTGGTGGTGTAGCAGCCATCAGGGGGTATTTTGTTAATTTGTCATGTTGGGGCTAAATGTTTTGGGATCGCGAGTTATTCAGCGGTCCGGAGTGATGGGAAGCGAGGAATGGTGGGAATAGGTCTAAAATGAGATGGTTGTTATCGTTAATGCATCAATAATGCTAGGTTAAAGATCCAGTTGTTGGATTGGGTTAACTAGCTGTCATAAACGCTATGAGCAGTTAAATGGGAAGGGGTAGAATAAGGAGTGCATATATGTTGAATGATGTCTAACGAGCAGGGTATTATTTGACTAGGTGATGCATCTCGTTGCGATCAGAGCTTGCAAGTTGCTTAGGCTATAAGCCAATGAGGTAAGGACAATGCGGTTCTGATATGCTAATTCATTGTTTCGATTAGAATGCCATGTTGATGAAGTGTTGCTGAATTCTTGTTGTTATGATTGGATGTCGGTAGTCATTGTGATCGGTATACATATATTTGAAATGCTGTTGAGGACTTAGAGTAGAATAAATTTCCTTAATCCGCCCTGCTGATGGAAGTTAGTGAAGATGACGAGTGTCTTAGTATGCTATGATTCGATTCGATTAGCATACTTGAAGTGGATGATGATGATGCGTAGGGGTTATCGTGTGTTGTTGTGAGATGTCGGCAGTTATTGATAACCGATATCTCTTATCTTTGAGAACACCATTGAGGACTTATGGCAAACTTCTCCCAAGTATGCCCTATCATTGATGATGATGTTGTTGAGGTCGTTGCGTGTTGTTGTGAGATGTCGTCATTTATTGGCAGTCGACATTCCTCTTGGGTAAGAACATTGTTGAGGGCTTGCGATAATCTTCTCCCTGTAACATCATTAACAGGGCAGACTTGTTGTGAGATGTCGTCATTTATTGGCAGTCGACATTCCTCTTGGGTAAGAACATTGTTGAGGGCTTGCGGTAATCTTCTCCCAAGTCTGCCCTGTTAATGATGTTACATTGAACTTTTTTTGTTAGGTCTGAACACCGGTTGATCTTCTGGCCCGGTATTCCTTGTTGAGCTGTGTCGTTGAGGACATAAGGTGAAATAAATTTTCCCTTAGTCAGCCCCGTTGAAGAAGTCCTGTTGTTGGGTTATAAGGTGGTTAAGGAAAGCACTCTAGATGAGTTCCCTTCTTGTTGACAATGTCTCTCCTATTTATTTGAGACTGAGATGAACATCCCGTAAAATGGGACATCAATATGAGGAGGATGGTGGGACACCCTCAACCCTGGTGACGTCACCGGGCTGAGTTATCGACCATAATCACATTCAAAACCCTGTGCTGAATACAGAGCAACTACATCCTCATACTCACACATCATTAATAGGCGCTCCAAAATGCGTCCTTACAAAATTTTTTCTTACAAACATACATCATACTGTAGCGGAAGACTCTCAAGTCTATGAACAACATGCATATGTACAACCTAATATACGACTGTAGTCGTAGGATTCTTAACAACCGATCTCACGGCTCAATCTTTACCTCACACAACGCATCCCCTTGCTCAACTTTTCTAACTTGTTTCTCTTCCCTTCTCTAGAGGGTTCTCCTTATAGCCTACACAATACAACATAAGGAATGAGCGCGAATCGCCCAGTAAAGACAACACGAGGAATATCGTGTACAAATAATTCAAAAGACTCGAAGGAATAATAATCATCTCAACGATAGCAATGAATCAAGAGTAGTCAATAAATTTCAGCATCAACATAACTTGTCAAACGAAAAGTTTTCTTTCGTTAGACTGAGCGGCTTTAAGGCCCAATAGAACAACATTACTGCCACCTCCTCATGGACTGCACTGACTGACCGACAGACAGACTGACTGACTATGCAAGTGAATACTAAAATAGGAAATTGAAAGATAAACATCAACAAAATACAAGTCATTAACATCATTAACATCAAAAGAAAATCAAATGCAATGCAACTCAGACACGACAGACTAGACTCGACCAGACATGACAGACTCGACTCGCGCGCGCCCTACATCCTCTTTGCCAGTGATCATGTTTCACAGGCCATCCTCCTCATATTGATGTCCCATTTTATGGGATGTTCATCTCAGTCTCAAGTAAATAAAAGAGAAATTGTCAACAAGCAGGGAAATCATTTAGAGTGCTTTCCCTAACCACGTTACAGCCAAGCAACAAGACATCATCAACGGGGCGGACTAAGGGAAAATTTATTCCACCTTATGTCCTCAACAACACAGCTCAACAAGGAATACCAGATCAGAAGATCGACCGGTGTTCAGACCTAACAACAAGAGTTCAACGTAACATCATCAACATGGTGGACTTGGGAGAAGATTACCGCAAGCCCTCAACAACGTTCTTACATAAGAGAAATGTCGGTTATCAATAAATACCAACATTTCACAACAACAAGCAACGACCTCAACAACATCAACGACATTATTATCAACGATAGGACGGACTCGGGAGAAGATTACCGCAAGTCCTCAATGGTGTTCTCAAAGAGAAGAGATATCGGCTATCAATAATTACCGGCATCTCACAACCACCACACAACAACCCTACACAACATCATCATCCACTTCAGGTATGCTAATCAAATCAAGTCATAGCATATAAGGACGCCCATCATCCTTACTAAATTCTATCAACAGGGCGGACTAAGGGAATTTCTTCTACCTTAAGTCCTCAACAGCACAATTCAAATATACGTATACCGGTCACAATGACTACCGGTGTCAACCCATAATAGCAAGAGTCCAACATAAACGTCATCAACATAGTATGCTAATCGAAACAATGCATTAGCATAATATAACCGCATTGTCCTTACCTGCTTGGCTTATAGCCAAAGCAACTCGCAATCTCTGATCGCAACGAGCTGCATCACCTAGTCAAATCATATCATGCTCGTTAGTCATCATTCATCATATACGCACTCCTTATTCTACTCATTCCCACTTAACCGTTCATAGCATCTTACGATAGCTAGTTAATTCGATCCGATAATTGGATCCTTAATCTAGCCTTATCGACTTATTATCGATAACAACCCTCATTTTAGACATACTACCACTATTCCTTGCTTCCCACCCCTCCGAACGCTAAATTATGTGTGTCTTAAAAAATTTAGCGCCAACATGGCAAATTATCAAAATACCCCCTGATGGCCGCTACATCACCAACACCCCCACCAACACCCCAAAACCGCTTTAAAATTACTTTTTAGATGTACTGCATCATTTATAGACCAAATATTCCCTCAAAAAATTTTAAAGGGAAAATTACCAAAACACCCCCTGGCGGCCATTGCCCCAACAAATGTCTCAAAACTACTTTAAAACAACTTTTCAACTGTCTTACATCCCTTTCCGGACTAACAAGTCCTTTCCTATGAATTATGATCACTTGCCAAAGTGGATGAATGTCGCTCGAGCAGAGTCTATCGTGTCTGGTCGAGTCCTATCTGTCGTGTCAACGTGCATTGCATTTGGTTTTCTTTTGATGTTGATGATTTGTATTTCAATGATGTTTATCTTTACGACCTTGGATTTCAGGTTCACTTGCATAGTCAGTCAGTCAGTCTTGTCCATGAGGAGGTGGCAGTAATGCTGTTCTCTTGGGCCTTAAAGCCGCTTAGTCTAACGAAATAAAAATTATTGTTTGACAATTATGCTGATGTCAAAAATTTATTGACTACTCTTGATTCATTGTTATCGTTGAGATGATTATTATTCCTCCGAGTCCCTTTGAATCATTTATACACGATACTCCTCGTGTTGTCTTTACTGGGCTATTTGTGCTCATTCCTTATGTTGTACTAAGCAGGCTATTAGGTTGACCAAGAAGAACCCTCTAGGAAAGGGAAGAGAAACAAGCTAGAAAAGTTGAGCAAGGGGATAAGTTGTGTGAGGTAAGACAAGCTGAAAGTGGTGAGATAAAGATTGAATTGCGAGATAGGTTGACAAGAGTCACACGATTACAGACGTATATTAGGTTGTAACCATTCATGCTATTTAGTGACTTGAAAGTCTTCCATTGCATTATGAGGTATGTTTGTTAAAAAAAATTAGAAGGACGCATTTTGGAACGTCTATTAATGATTTATGATATGAGGATGTAGTTGCTCTGTATTCAGCATAGGGTTTTGAATATAATTATGATCGATAACTCAACTGAGTGATGTCACCTGGGTTGAGGGTGTCGCAGTTGTCATCCTACATATTGACATGAGATTCTGCATTGGTTTGTTTTTGGCAGAGTTGTTGGGTATTGGAGGATATTGGTGTGGGCTAGTACCTTGACAGACTAGCCAGTGTATTGGTGTGGGCTAGTACCTTGATGGACTAGCCAGTGTGTTGGTGTGGGCTAGTACCTTGACGGACTAGCCGGTATATTGGTGTGGGTTAGTGCCTTGATGGACTAACCAGTGTAAAGTGCTAGTGAGCATCGCCTTGTGGCTTTGCTAAGTGATTACCCTGCACTGCCTGTGTGGCTTTGCAAATTTACTCATGTTCGATAGCATCTGTGATTGTTTGCATCGTATCTGAAAAATATTCTTATTTGTATCTGACTTATGGCATTGAGTTGAATCTCCTCCATATTGCAATTGTATTACATCTGTAAATTGTTCGTATTCCTCTACTAAAATTTTGAGCGACCTTACTGAGCTCTCAAAAGCTCACTCCCCTTTGACTTCCTTTATGCAGGTAGTAACCAGCATTAGACTACTGCAAATTGGACTAGAGGCAAGCAAGCTAGTGAACTTAAGTAGTGTTTCTCTTTAGAACCCCTGCGTAGGTGAACCTCTGTAGTTCATTATCAGATTTAATTTTAGTTTATCAATCATGATTGTGCACTAAGGATAATACATTAATTGATGGTTATTTGATCTGACAGATTGATGGCATTATTTGGTTAAGTTTTAAGGATATTATTGTCTTAGCGTGAATGATCGAGCGAGTGCTAACGTTTCGGAAATTTCGGGATGTTACAACATACATCACATAACGTACACACTACCCCCGAAAATACCCAAATACCCACAGTAGATTCACAATAAAATTTGCAATAAACAAGAGAATTACCCTTTAGGGTTTTTCTCAATTTTCTTCTTCTCTTATTTCTTATTCTCTTATTTTCCCATCCAGTCGAGCTCCTCTATTTTCTATTTCTCTTTTTCTTTTATTTTCTTTCTATTATTCTCTTATCCTTTATTTTCTTTAATTTTCTAAAGATGTACTAACCAAAATTTTATATTTAAATTTCATTAGTCACCCTTTTTAAAAGTAAGAGGTGGAACCTGGTAAGAGAATTCTCTCCAAAAAATTTACAATAGGTACTAAATTTTCAAATTTGCAAAATAGTCACCAAATGAAAGCCTATAGATAAAAAGTTAATTGCAAAGTTAATGGTTAGGCTTATGGTATAACCCTAATCTATGGTCTTCGAAGCATAAGACCATAGATTTTTGGTAAATACTATTATTGTGAATCATAAGTTATGTGATGGCTTAGAGCTTTAAACTCTATTGAAAGTGCAATACATACGTATGTAGAATCATATTTTATGTCATGTTAAGATATCACATCTCTCCGTGATGAATTCGGTAACATTTTGAACTCATTGATTTGAGATATCAAAGTGGCGCAGTGGAAGCGTGATGGGTTGTTGTGTGTGTTAGTGTATGTGTGTAATTATAGTGTAAGTGTGTGTGTTAAGTCTATATATGTGTGGTAGGGTGGTGCTTTTGGGTGTGTGTCTGTCTCCGTGAAGCTGGGAGTGTTAGTGTGTGGAGAGAGAGTGTGTAGGGGGGGTGGGGGGTGTGTTTGTTTGTCATAGTGTGTGTATCTATGTGTAATTTATGTATATTAATGTGTTAAAGTGTGTTCTTAGGTGTAAGTATTTATGTTTGTTTTTGTGTGTGTGTGTGTGTGAGAGAGAGAGAGAGAGATGAATGTGTGTCTCGGCAGAGTGAAGAAGAAGGAATTTTGTGTGTGTGTGAATGTTGCGACACCCTCAACCCAAGTGACGTCACCGGACTGAGTTATCGACCATAATTACATTCAAAACCTTGTGCTGAATACAGAGCAACTACATCCTCATACTCATACATCATTAATAGACGCTCTAAAATGTATCCTTACAAAAATTTTCTTACAAACATACATCGTACTGCAGCGGAGGACTTTCAAGTTTCTAAACAACATGAATGGTTACCACCTAATAAACGACTGTAGGTGTGTGGCTCTTATCAACCTATCTCGCAATTCAATCTTTATCTCACCACTTTCAGCTTGTCTTACCTCACACAACTTATCCCATTGCTCAACTTTTCTAGCTTGTTTCTCTTCTCTTTTCTAGAGGGTTCTCCTTGATCAACCTTATAGCCTGAACAATACAACATAAGGAATGAGCGAAAATCGCCCAGTAAAGACAACACGAGGAGTATCGTGTACAAATGATTCAAAAGACTCGGAGGAATAATAGTCATCTGAACGACATCAATGAATCAAGAGTAGTCAATAAATTTTTGACATCAGCATAATTGTCAAACGATAATTTTTTTTCGTTAGACTAAGCGGCTTTAAGGCCCAACAGAACATCATTACTGCCACCTCCTCATGGACTGGATTGACTGACCGACCAACTATGCAAGTGGACCCGAAATCCAAGGTCGTAAAGGCAAGCATCATTGAAATAGAAATAATTAAAATCATCAACATCAAAAGAAAATCAAATACAATGCACACGGACACGGCAGACAGGACTCGACCAGACACGACAGACTCTGCTCGAGCGACATTCATCCTCTTTGGCCAGTGATCATAATTCACAGGCCATCCTCCTCATATTGATGTCCCATTTTACGGGATGTTCATCTCAGTGTCAAGTAAATAAAAAAGACACTGTCAACAAGTAGGGAACTAATTTAGAGTGCTTTCCCTACTACGTTACAGCCAAGCAACATGACTTCATCAACGAGGCGGACTGAGGGAAAATTTATTCCACCTTATGTCCTCAACAACACAGTTCAACAAGGAATACAGGATCTGAAGATCAACCGGTGTTCAGACCTAACAGCAAGAGTTCAATGTAACATCATCAACAAGGCAGACCTGGGGAAAAGATTACCGCAAGTCCTCAACAACGTTTTTACATAAGAGAAATGTCGACTACCAATAAGTACCGATATTTCACAACAACACGCAACGACCTCAACAACATCATCATCAACGACAGCGCGGATTTGGGAGAAGTTTTCCACAAGTCCTCAATGGTGTTCTCAAAGAGAAGAGATATCGGCTATCAATAAACGCCGACATCTCACAACAGTCACACGATAACTCCTACGCAACATCATCATTAACTTTAGGTATGCTAATCGAATCGAATCGAATCATAGCATACTAGGACAAACATCATCCTTATTAAATTCTATCAACAAGGCGGACTAAGGGAATTATTCTACCCTAAGTCCTCAACCGCACAATTCAAATATGCATATACCGATCACAATGACTATCGGCATCCAATCATAACAACAAGAATTCAACAATACGTCATCAACATGGCATGCTAATCGAAACAATGAATTAGCATATCAGAACCGCATTATCCTTACGTGCTTGGTTTATAGCCAAAGCAATTCGCAATATCTTATCGCAACGAGATGCATCACCTAGTCAAATCATATCCTGCTCGTTAGTCATCATTCAACATATACGCACTCCTTATTCATTCCCACTTAACCGTTCATAGCATCTTACGATAGCTAGTTAATTTGATCCGATAAGTGGATCCTTAATCTAGCATTATCGACTTATTATCGATAACAACCCTCATTCCCACCCTCCGAACGCTAAATTATGCGCGTTCTAAAAAATTTAGCGCCAACATGACAAATTACCAAAATACTCCCTGATGGCCTCTACATCACAACCACCCCAAAACTGTTTTAAAACTACTTTTTAGATGTACTGCATCATTTATAGACCAAATATTCTCTCAAAAAATTTTAAAGGGAAAATTACCAAAACACCCCTAGCGACCATCGCCCTAACAAACACCTCAAAACTACTTTAAAATAACTTTTTGGATGTCTTACACCCCTTCCCAAACCAACAGTCCTTCAAAGCATTTTTTAGAAAAAAAATTACCAAAATACCCCTCTGGGCTGCAAAATACCGAAATGCCCCTAAGATTCACTATCACCGCAACGCCCCGAATCAGCTTCAAAATAACCGTTTAGGTGTTTTACAACCCTTTTCGGACTAAAAAGTCATTTGAAAAACTTTATCGGGAAAATTACCAAAATACTCCTCTATGGATGGCAATTTATCAAAATGCCCCTGAGGGTTCCCAGCCTAAGTAAAATCTCAAAACCACTTTAAAATGCTATTTTACGCATTGTGAAATTAGTTTTGAGCTAAAAAGAGTTTTAGAAAATTTTTACACAAAAATTTTGAACTGATGTCCTGACCGAGCGCTTAAAAGCCCGTTCAACCAAAAATAGCTAATGACTTCAGAATGTGACCCGAAATCTTGGAAAATGAAACTTCTCAGTATCCCAGAGTCCTCATAAAATGTTTGTGCAAAATCGCGTTCGTTTGATATTTTAAATTTCACCATAAAGTTTCAAACTTCCGGCATCCGTTCACCCCTTTCCTGATCTTAAACAAATCTGAAAATTTTCCACGATACATGTCACTATTAAGATTTAGGCACACACTAACACACCTTATTTTCACGCAGTCTTCTTCTTCTTCCTCACATCCCCCATGACTGCGCACACACACACACCCACACAATTCATCCATAGCCAATCACAATTACACCCAAATTCCCATTTATACACCTACCACATACATCCCATACCTTATTACACATATCTTACACATTATTTTACTCATAAACACACACATCAACACACCCGTAGCACACACACACTGAACACACTGAAAAACACACAGAACCACACACCGTACCTCCTTAACCCACCAATTTCTCCCCCTTTTCTTTTTAAATCCTCCTATACACCTCCAAGCCTCTTTTACACCAAATAACCACAAAAATTCCCCACCAACCTCACATACCCGGTTGTGTATATATATATATATATATATATATACATATACATATATTTATATATATATACATATATATATATATATACATATATATATATATATATATATATATATATATATATATATATATATATATATATACACATCTATGTCTCCATGTATAGGATCACTCCCATCCTATAATTACGTAAAGTTTTACTCAAGGGACAAGGGTTTACCCAGAAGGTTTCTTTTCCGAATCTTTCCCTTATCCTTTTCCCTTTTCTTTTGCTTTCTTTTTCTTCCTTTCCCTCCATGAGCTCTTTTGTTTCTCTGTTCTTCATGTTTCCTCTTTTGTTCTTCTTTCCTTTTTCTTTTTATATTATAACCTCATTTATCTCATCCCTCTTTAATTTTATTATATAATGAACTTAGTCAGCTTAGTTTTAACTAGGAGGTGGCCACCATTCGGCTGAATCCTTTCCAATTTGTGACACCTTTTGCAACTTTCAAAATTTGCACTTTAACCCCTCGAGTTTTTAAAATTATATTTTGGCCCCTCGACTTTAGAAAATTGTAATGTGACCCTAAAATAGCCCTAACCGCTCCTTTTGCCCCCTAACACCTCATTATCATCGACATGATGCTACTTAATAAAAATATGCATCTTGTTCACCATATTTCCTAAAATTATATTCTTGCCCCTTAACTTTTCAAAATTACATTTTAACCCCCAAAACCCTACTAACCCCATATTTAGCTCCCTAACACTTAATCATCACCAACATATTGCTACTTAATAAAAATAGCACTCCTTAATTAATCAAACTTAGGGTTAAATTAAGTTTCGGTATTTTCTGGGGTATCACACCCTCCCTCTCTTAAATAAATTCCGTCCTCGAAATAGGGACAAACCTCATTCTGCAACTTGGTGCGGACATTATTACAGCATTAATGCCTCGGTTTTCAAGGTAACCTCCTTGACCGCATGATTTTACCCAATCAACTTTGACCACCAACATTCACATAAAACATATTGCTTCTTATCAGCCATCTTCGTCGGTGCCTCCTAATACAAGATATTATCTCAAATTTCAACTTGTGTTAACTAGATCCCATGCATAGAATTGGGGTCATAATTCCTCAACATTAACACGTGATACATGTTACGCAATTAACTCAATCCTGAATGTAGATCGAGTTTGCATGATATCTTCTCCATCTTAGGCAGGATTTTAAACGGTCCAATGAACTTCGGACTCAACATCCTCCACTTTCTGAATCGTATGATTCCTTTCCATGGTGACAGTTATAAAATGTACTATGTCATCTACTTCAAACTTCAACATCCTACGCCTCTTGTCAACATAACTTTCCTGTTAATTCTACACAGTAAGATTTCTCTCTTGGGTATCGATCACTTTGTTTTCTATTTCTTACACAGTCTCCTGCAAAATAGTCTTTGTTTCTCCTAAATAGAATCTAATAAATCAACATGCAACATTTTCGGTTAAGGATATATGATCACCCCAATGCTCTGCAACCATGAATAATGCAAACCTTCAACACCCTTGCAATATTTATATCGAACGTCCTGATTGGCCACCTGTTTGAGGTAAAAGGCCATTCACATGGTTAACTCACTTCTTTCCAAATTCTGGAGATGAACTTTGCGTCTCTACTGGACACACTAGTTACTGGGACTCCATAACAACTAACCACTTTCTTAACATAACTTTGGGCAAGTCGTTCAGAAAAATTCTCTTCCCGAATAAAAATAAATCGTGACGTCTTAGTCAACCTACCCACTGCAACCCAGATAGATGTATCTCTCTTAGTTGTTCGTGGTAATCTTAACACCAAAATTCATCATAATGTGTTTCTACTTCCTCTCAAGTACAAAGAGTGGTTGCCACTATCTGGCGATCTTCATATATCCCTCTTCATGATAGTCTACCAAAATTCTTTTGGCCCTAACTTAGGGTACATTTTCTGCTCCCCTAAGTGAATCGACACTTAAAACTATGAGTACCCTTCACAATTTCTTCTCTCAATTCATCACTAGGTGGAACGCATATCCGACCTTCACATTCATAATCACTGTCCTTATCCCCATCAAAATTTCTATCTTCCTCCTTTCTAATCCCCGCTGGATCTCAACATCCTTTCATCCTGGCTTTAAGCTTCCTTGATTTCATTAAAACGGCAGATTGCATTTCCATGTGAAACAAACTATTACTTCCTTTTCTCCTTACTCGAACTTTGATTTCAAGTTGTTTGCATTCTTATCAACTTGGCGTAACAATCATCACAGTCAATTTTCTTTGATAAGGCATCTTAGAGAGATTGTCAATCACTCTCTGGTAGCCTCCGATTGAGCTTAGGAAGCTACTCATTTCAAATGCCGACTTTTGTCATTCCACATTTGTCACATTTTCAACCTTCTCCAAATCTCCTAACCTACGTCTGCATCAATCCCATATATCAAAATTCTCCAGTCAAAATTCACATTCCTCGAATTTGACAAACTTAACTTTCTTAAAATTTGTCAAACTTGCCATTGCGCAAGTTCCTCTTTGCCTTTAGTATCATTCATAAGGTCACTAATAAGGCGATGACACAATGATCAAGTACTCTCGAAAGACTTGATTCCTCAAATTTATAACTGCCACAGGGCCTTAATTAATCCACCTGACACTACCAAAAATTATAATGCCTGTCTCTGTTTCTAAACACAATCTTGACAACTTCATCCTTCCTCATTCCTTAACCGGTGATGACCCGTTCTAAGGTCAACCACAGAAAGAAAATAATTAGCACCCTGCAATTAATCAACATATCCTCTAGTTCAGGAAATGAGTAATTATTCCTGACTGTCACCTTATTCAGCTTCTGATAGCCAATTCATAGTCTCAAAAACCTCTCTTTCCCTTTTTGCTTCAATGACCATCACTCTCCTTTGGAGCACCTCCGTTCACTATATCCTGGTTGTTAACATTTGAAACAACCTCTTTTGATTCATCTTAAATATTAGCTTAGCAGCTTACTCACATGTATAAAGCATTCTGCAATTGCCTTAACATAGTCCAAACCCTCAGGCCTCAATTCACATTATCCATATTCTCAATTTTTTTTCCTCTTTATCCTGAACTTGTCCGGACAATTTATCATATACTTACTTCTTACATTTCTTTCCACTTTCCCAGTTTTGATCCTGGATTCTACCTCTTTCTATCCTCACTCCTTTCTTTCTTCCCAGGTCTCTTCATTCTCTGCATCCATCACTTGATTTTTCCTTCTACTCCCATAGTAATTCCCATTTCGAACCTCCTTACTAGTTCCTTTTTAAGGATTATTTTCTAACTCTCCTCATTTTATCCCACTTTTCACACACATTTCTTTTTGTCATCGCCTGATGAGGGCAATTAGGCCAACTCACCAAATTTCCTGACATCCTTTTCTGCCTTTCTATCCTTCTATTTAGCATGCTAAACATGTCTCCAACTTACTCTACAATTTAAGCAAAAATATATATCATCAACATGTACCTGTATCTATTCCAAGCAACACAGGCCAAATAAGCTACCCTCCTCAACTTGTTTTTGCCCGTTCTCAACCACTTGAAACTCCTCTTATACATATGACTAGCGAAAATCATCTTTTTGACGTTTCCCCACATCTTGTTACTTTAACTATCTTCTCCATCTCTCAAATTCACGTAGTTGTCTACACTAGACCATTTCCCTTTCGTGGAATTTCACCCGGGCAGGCATCTTGACAGTCTCGAGATCTACACTATTTTCTTCCTTTTACTGGGCTGTCATAATAGCAGCCACCGATCGTGCTTTTAGAACTCTCACAATCTTTTTATAGAAGTCTCACTAACTTTTTCTGAAGGTCTTCTTGACCTTCCCAACTTGTGACACCTTTTGCAACTTTCAAATTTTGCACTTTAGCCCCTCGAGGTTTCAAAATTGCATTTTGGCCCCTTGACTTTGAAAAATTATAATTTGACCCCAAAATAACCCTAACCGCTTCTTTCGCCCCCTAACACCTCATTATCATCGACATGAAGCTACTTAATAAAAATATGCATCCCGTTCACCATATTTCCTAAAATTACATTCTTGCCCCTTAACTTTTCATAATGACATTTTAACCCCCAAAACCCTACTAACCCCCCATTTAGCTCCCTAATACTTAATCATCACCAACATATTGCTATTTAATAAAAATATAGAGATTTGTAGTAAAGCTCTATTTATCCTTGAGGTATATATGTTAACCAGTTTTTTAGTGTTACACCCCTCTGGGGGACGTGACATTAGTTGTACCAGAAACTAAGCCAGAGCCTGGTTCAATCAATACTCTAACCAAAGTACCAGAAACTAAAACAGAACCTCGAACAACTGTAGGTGATTCTTATACTTCATCATGTCCCAGTACAAATGCTCTAGCCTTTATCGTTGGTTTATTCACTCTTCTACATGTAAGAGACCAGTACCAAATGCGTCCCCAGCAGTGGTAGCAACAGATCCTCTTTTCTTAGGACAATCCCTCATTTGTTGCTCTAATGAGCCACTCACAAAACATGTCCCCTTTCGCCTCTTAGAAACGTCTTTTGTGTGCCCAATCATACCACATAGTGCAATATCGACTAACTGCCTGTGCAGGCTGCTGTTGAGGTGGTATGTGCTGAGTAGGCTTCATTATAAGCCTAGTCTGGGGTTGTGGTCCTGTCATAAATCCCTATTTCTGGGGTCTAGGTGCAAACCCCGTATTTCTCATATTTGTTCTAAAAAAATTTCTACCATCATATGTAGAAGGAAATCTTCCTACTTGCCACTATGGCACCGAAGGCCTAGATAAACTCATGTGTGCCCTCTTTCCCTGTATAAACCCCAAAGTCCTCTCAATATTAAGTGCCGGATCTACAGTCTTGTGATAATCAAAGATATTCAAAAGTGATATAACTTCTTATATGCCAGGATTCAAGCCAGTCTCAAACGTTCTAGCTTTCCTATTTCCACCCTCAACAAAACAAGATGCATGTCGAACTAAAGCAATAAATTCTTTTTCATATTCTTGTACAGTCTTGTTTTTCTATTCAAGTTGCAGAAAAAGCCAATTTCCTATCTCTTTTGACACTTGCTTGAAAATATTTATGATTAAATTCAGTAGTAAACAAATCCCAAGTTCTTGTAACATTACTGGCTGTCCACTTCACATCAATTGTCTTCCACAAAAACCCTGCATCCTCACTCAAATAAAAAGTAGCCAAATAAAATTTATGTGCAGGAGTTAATCCATCTCAAATAATTTCTCCTTATTGCTTATCCATTCTTCTGCCTCATTCAAATTAGCGTCACCGACTTAAGCTTAACAAATCTTTCAAGCAAGGTAAAATCATCAGTAGCTATAATGGATCACACTAGAGAACTCACACCAGCTTGATCGTGCTACTGATTGTTTTGCGAATATTCTAGGGAATTGGCTATACTACCAACTAACCCAGTGATCTCCCACAAATTAGGATCACTTTCTTTTACACCCTGCCCCACGGTGCTCTCCTCCCTTTGGCCTGCCATATATCACACCTGAACATGCAAAAAATATGTATAGGCCATACCAGATTTCAAAATCAAATAAACTAATCAATTTCGAAGATCTTAGCCTGGCTTGTAAGCAACTATAGCTTTGATACAACAAAATGTCACACCCCCCCAGAGGGGTACAATGCTAAAAAAGCTGGTTAACATATATACCTCAAGGGTAAACAGATCTTTACTACAAACATCTAAATAAACATTATATTAAACGTTACAGTCGTCCATAAAGTGAAAAGACTGAACATAACATTATATTACAAACTAGCTCTCTCCCATATAAGTGCTACACTCCAAAACAAAAGAAAAGCAACTAAAACTCTGCTCATCCAGTGTAATACTCTTGATTCTTCTCAAAGTAATCATCTTTAACCTCTGGCAAATATTTTGACACTGAACCTAGAAAAAAAATCGGGAATGGGTCAGCCTGATGGCTCAGTTGGGTATCCGATGATTCTCAATCCAAAGATGAATTGATTATATTATGAACGAATAGTATAAAAATGCAAGTTCACTTGAAGAAATGATACATATGTACTTAAGAATAATTTAACATATCTAGTGCCACTTACAAACATTTTCTATTACTTTGCCTTAGAAACGAGAATAGCATATCGACCAAGATTCAAAATCTTGTAAAATATTACGAGAATAACAAGCAAGACGCAAATATTAACTTGATCTCCATAAACTATATAAACAAGTTCAAGACAAATGTGAGGTAAGTATAGGAATACTAATATGCAAATATGCCCCTCACGCACAAGCCAACCTTCCCTGGGTGTGAGAAACTTTTTGTATCACAACCAACATATATAGTGAGTTCAATAGAAGAAGTCCAACATCATCACAAGCACACCAATAATTCCTTTTGGGAAGTAGTATGCATAGCTAGTACATACTATCAAGATGTGAATGCGAACGAGAACCACGACTGGATAACTCCCAACCCCGGCAAAGAACACCCTCGACTCAGTTTTTCAAGTGACATGCATAATCATGTATTGATATCAACAAAAATTTCAGCAAGTATATGACAAGAGATTTAATCCTTCTCAAGTCATACTTTTCATGTTATCAACAAAAAATAATTCCATGTAACATGCCAAACATGTAGACTACATGTAACGCCCCCGACCTTGAGCGCCGTTACCAGCAATACTCCAAGTCCTAATATTATATGCATTTTAAATAAATATTCAATTACACCAAGGTAAAAACAGAGCATCTAATCCAGTAGTGTCATTCTAATATCCCGATTTTAGGTTTGAATTTTTGGTAATTTTGACAAATTTTACTAAATTTTTTTAACGGCAAATTTTACAAGTAAGAATATTTGCATCTTTTTAGCTACAAACTCTCACCTAGCATTGGTATATTAATCTCACCTAGCATTGGTATATTAAATTTGGGCGGCTTACAACGAAAAAATTGGGGAAAATTTAAAATCATAACTTATGATCTTTAGCGACAATTTAAAATCATGAGTTATAATGTAACGATATCAGATATTATTGATATTAATGGAGGTCTTAATTGAGGATTAGTGTTGACGGCATTTTTAGAAATTTTTAACGACAAATTATTTTCAATATCAGTACGCTTATTATTAACGACGAATTGTGAAATGAGATCGTGTAATAAACGGTTAGCAAATTTTGTAGCGCATAAATTGTCATAAATATTTATTTTTAGACCATGTCGAGATAATAAAGTCCGGGTATGAAAATTTAGCGACAAAATGAATAGTGCAAGGGGGTTTTGTGATAATTCTCATGTTAGGGTTTTCAATGTATGTATATATACACTCTGTAGAGAACAGCCAACCCTAGCTAACCTTCCCTCATTACTTTCGATCCACGGTAGAGAGATAGAGAAAGCAACCGTGAAGAAAGTTTCCAGCGGAGTTGTCTAGGTAAGTTGCTTTTAGATTATGATTCCTATGTATATATACATGTGAAAATTGTAAAGTTCATAAATGGGTTGATGTATTTATAGTTGCAGCTATGTGTGTATGTGTGTATTGTATTGGTAAAAAAGGGTCCATGGCTATCGTGAGAGAAGGATCGGCTATGGTAGACGTAGAACATTGGAAAGTGGGTAATGGGTTGTGTGTGTTGCGTGATGTTTGCAGTGTGTGTACTGTATGTATGAAAAACGGGGGGGGGGGGGGGGATGCGTGAGTTTTGGTTGTGTACGATGTGCATTTTAATGGGTGTAGATGATTAACGCATATGTTTAAGGGCGTGAAGGAAGGGAGAGGCTGCCTTGGGCAACAGGTAGGTGTGGGATGATGCGTGTGTGCGCAAGTGAGAGAGGTGGAGTGATGGTGCACTGTGTGCGAAGACGTGGTGCGCTGTGTGTGAAAAAGTGACGAAGGGAAGGAGACAGCCATGGCTGTGTTTGTATGGCTGCCATGGCTGGTTACAAGCATATTTGAGTGCATCCAAGAGAGAGAGAGAGGACCTACTGCTGGGCAAATTTAATGTGCACTGTATGTGGGTCTTGTGTGGGGAGGATAGTGGTAAAAGGGAAGGAGAATGTGTAGTGTGTGAAAAGTGTGTTTTGTTTGGACCGTGTGAGAATGGTGTAGACAGCCATGGGTGGCTGTGCTTGCAGCCATGACGTGCATACATGTGTGTTGAGTTTTTGTAGTTTGTGAGGGAGTGTAGGGGAATTGAGGAACTATGAAATTATGGGTGCAAATTGCATTACAGATGTGTTAGTGCAAGTAGAAGATGGAGTAAGTGTAGTGGGTATTAGAGTGTGATGCCAAGGAATGTGGGTTTGCAGTCGACGTGGAGGTGCCACAAGGAATGCAGTCCGAGTCAGATGCCAAGTGTGATGATGTGGGACACAGTAAGGGCGAAGCAAGGGCAGAGACCAAGGGCTACCCAGACAGAGCCTGAGGCTGGCAGTGCTACGAGGGCGATGGCGCAGAGTGAATACACAACGACAGTCACAGTTCGATGCTTAGGTCCAGAGTCAACGTCATGTATATTTCTCTCTCTAGGATTCTAGAGTGAGAAAGTGAAGATGTTCTGAGAATGCCTAAATGTCAGAAAATGTCCAACCTGTCCAAATGAATTCTCAAGACCTCTATTTATAGAGGTTGAGATGATGATGTCATCACGCGACACGTGGCGCTCCCCCAGGAGTGACATGTCACCGAGGGGTCCACAGCTGTCGGTGCTCCACATACTGTCGAATTGCATATTCACCCAGCCTGCCCTGCACAGCGTCGCTATGTCTGTCTGGAAAGACTGTCTCCCACAGCATTGGTCTGGCCAGAGAACCCCCTTGATCTAGCCACTAATCCAAGACCTTGTAGAGTCCCACAGGCTTGGCAGCGGTGGGGAAGACCTGACACCCAGCTGTCAGGTGGACTAGGCGCGATGCCCTCCGAAGACCTGCTCCCGACTCGGAGTGACCCGGGGGTCATAGTCCCTAGAGGTGCCGATGTGAGCCCTCAGTGCCGGAGCACGTAGGCCAGTCACGAAGACACCCTGGCGGAGATAGTGTCCCAGAGGAGTTGCTTATCCCACGGGTGAGTCCTTGTGCCGGAACACTCAGAGAGCATCAAGGTAGTATCCCAGAAGAGCCGTCTACTCGACGGGCCAGATAACATCCTGGAGAAGCCGTCTACTTGGCGAAAGGGGAGTTGAAGAGCTTCCTGGCAGAGATAGTGTCCCAGAGGAGTCGCCTATTCCACAGGCTGAGATACCATCCCAAAGGAGCCGCAAACCTAGCCGACCGAGGTAGCATCCCGGAGGAACCGTCTACTTGGCAGAACGGGAGTTAAAGAGCTCCCTGGCGGAGATAGTATCCCGGAGGAGTCGCCTATCCCCGCGGGTGAGTCCTTGTGCCGGACACTCAGAGCATGTCAAGGTAGCATCCCGGAAGAGCCGTCTACCCGACTGGCCGAGGTAGCATCCCGGAGGAGCCATCTACTTGGCGAAAGGGGAGTTGAAGAGCTCCCTGGCAGAGATAGTGTCTCGGAGGAGTCGCATATCCCTGCAGGATACTGCACACTCCAGAGAGTGGGTCGAGCCTGTTCCACGACCAAAGTAAAGTGCGCATGGTGTGGTGAAAGGATGGACCGATGCAAGGAGCATGGTAGTTTGACAGAGAGCCAGGGGTATGACTGTGTTAGTGGCACGGCGCAAGAGCGCGACGGAGTGAGTAAGGTGCCTTGGGGCACGTCTGTGTTAGTGGCGCGCAACATAGGCACGACGGAGTGCGTATGGTGCCAAGTGCACTGTAGTCTGACAGGGAGCCAGGGGGTGCGACTGTATCAGTGGCATAGCTCATGGGCACAGCGGAGTGAGTAAGGTGCCGGGGGCATGTCTGTGTTAGTGGCGGGGTGCATGGGTATGACGAAGTGTGTATGGTGCTAAGGGCACTGTAGTGTGATAGGGAGCCAGAGGGAGACTGTATCCGTGGTACGGCGGATGGGCGCGATGGAGTGAGTAAGGTGCTGTGGGCACGTCTATTTTAGTGGCACAGCGCATGGGGCGCGATGGAGTGCGTATGGTGCCAAGGGCACTGTAGTGTGACAAGGAGCCAGGGAGGCTACTGTATCAGTGGTGCGGTGCATGGGCGCGGCAGAGTAAGGTGCCGGGGGCACGTCTGTGTTAGTGGTGCTGCGTATGGGTGCGACAAAGTGCGTATGGTGCCTGGGCACTGTAGTGTGACAGGGAGATAAGGGGCGTGACTGTATCAGTGGCACGGCGCATGGGTGCGGCAGAGTGCCGTCTGGGCGACAGGGGTCTCGGGGTGACTTTCTAGCAATGGGGGTCGCAGAGTGAATTTCGGGGGATGGGGGTCGCGGAGTGGCGTCCGGGCGACGGGGGTCGCGGAGTGACGTCTGACCCCTTGAAGAGTAGTGAAGATGCTAAGTATGGAAGCCCAAAGGCCAACCCTTTGGAGGAAGGCCAAGGCCTACCCCAGAGGAAGGTCGAGGATGACCCCCAAGGGAGGCCGAGGTCGACCCCCAAGGAGGAGGGGGAGGCAGAGGCCGACCCCAAGGGGAAGGCCAAGGTCGACTTCCTTCGGTAAGCGCCAAGGTGCACCAATGGGCGAAGGACGAAGTGCAACGGTCGAAGCATGATGAGCAGTCGCGCAAGGATGAGTCACATAGAAAGAGTGAGAAGTACACGTGACTTGAGCGTGCACGTTTTGACTGGTTGGAGGCGTTGAATACTGACTGTTGCTTGTACGGACGTGTCATGCAAAATGGGACCTCCAGTGGGCCTTTGGGTGCTACTAGAATACATTGGGAACAAAGTGCAAATCTAGTGTTTACAAATGAGTGTTAGGAGTGCAAGTGGGGTGGTAGAGTGCACTGTGTGCATGAGAGAATGGAGAGGGGAAAGACCCACTACCATGAGGCAGTGGGTGTGAGAAAGAAATGGGGTTTTGTTAATATATATACATGTGTGGGTGTGGTGTTTAGAAATATAGATATGGCTGTGTGAAGTTGTTGTGTGGGTGAGTTTTTGCATGTGAGGTAGTTTGGGTTAAAGATTCTGTGTCATGAAGGAGAAGAAGATAGTGATAGAGAAAGGGAAAAGCTTCAGTTTGAATTAAACTCAAAAGTGTCGCTAAAAAGCTATCCTAGTCCAGCAGTCTATTTTTGAATTTTTAAAATATAACTAGAAAATTATTTGGGAAGCTTGCTAACTAATTTTATTCATGATAGAGACTTCAGTGTATTATAGAATAGTAAATTAAGTTATTAAATTTTGAAACTCCTACAATAATCTTATATAGCTAATATAAGGTGGTTTCTAATGTTTTGAAAATGTTTAAGGTCATTTGCTATGTTAGCATCGTTAGGGGCGTAGCGCCCGAGCGATTATCTCGTAACGCTTCACTATTACAACACTTGCAAAAATCAAAATTTAAGAACCTCTTATGAGTAGAATTAGAAAAAGTACAAAACATAAACTTCCATTATTTTTGTGAAACCTTCAATGTGGGATTTTCTTAGATTTTTCTGGGCATGGGAAGTGCCTCAAACAATCTTATTGTTAAAACAGGTTTTGGAATTATTTAACACAGTAAACAAAATTATCTTTAGCCTAGAATTATATAGTAATCTAAAATGATGGTGATGCTTGAGTCTCTAAATGTCATGGCATTCCAGTGCCATTCGTTATATTTTTAGGGGGTGAGCATTGACGCTCAATTGATTGAGCAGTTTAGGATTCGAGCAAAAAAATCATTGGAATGACCGTTCTTGTCCCAAATATCCATCAATTGTTTTAAAAGGACCTTACTAGGTTATATCCATGTGGATGAGCTACTTTAGGAATTGGCGACAAATAGGTAATTATACATAAGTCAAGGGACGGTTGGGTAAAAGTCTTACTTATCTAAAAGAAACTTAATACGTAAACGTGCTCGAGCGATAATGAATGACATCCATATGATTTGTTATTTAGGTTTTGATAATCAAGACCTAGGACCGGCATTTGAGCAAATATCAGAAGCAGATTTCGAGCGAGGTAAGTACCCTGCCATATTCCTCCCTATACCTACTTGAAAATTTATATTGTATGTATGTTCTCGGTTAAAAATGAAAGTTTTGAAAATACTTTTATTGCCCTACGTTCGTGGTAAATTGATTGATGAAAATTAAAATGAAATGCCATGGAATTGTT
This sequence comes from Escallonia herrerae, assembly GCA_033070095.1. NCBI lineage: Eukaryota > Viridiplantae > Streptophyta > Magnoliopsida > Escalloniales > Escalloniaceae > Escallonia > Escallonia herrerae. The sequence continues at coordinate 1,067 of JAVXUP010001065.1, read as the reverse complement.
GTACGAGTAACCGAATCCTGATTAATATATGTGGAATAAAATGATAATTGACTGTGTTACTGAGCCCCATATCCACGGGGGAAAGTGGATTCCGGGTCCTGGTCAATGGGACCATAAGTTGACGCACAATAATGTTGCATCGTGGTTCGCCCTTGCGTTCACACTTGTTATCCCGGGTGGAGGAAGGATTTAGGGTCCTAGTCAGTGGGACCATACGTTGACCGCAATATACATGTTATGATTAATTGTGACAGTGCATGATGAAACTCTTGGTTGATCTCATTCTAATTCGAGAATCTTTTGATGCAAATACAGATATATACGTGGATATGTTGAGTGTATTTTTTTTGGTAACATTGAAATTTTACTGTGAAAAAGAAAACCATGGCATATTTGAAACCCTCAAATTTATTTTTGGGAGGCCTCCAGCTCACCCCCTTTTATAAATGTTTTCAGGTGAACACCTAGATGAACCTCGGTATTATGAGGATAATGAAAATGAAGCCTCAGAAGATGCTCTTTAGAAAGTTGTTTAAGCCCTTGAGAAATCGTAGAACTGCCAATTATTTATTTGAATTGTTCGTAGCTAAATTCTAAGAGGTTTCTTTAAAATAAATGCTATCGATCTCTATGGAGGATTCTAGTAGAGATGATTTGGGAAAGAGTTGTAAGGGCATCTTTAGAAATTCATGTTATGGTGTTAGTTAATGTATGATTTTAGAATTGTGTACATGTTTTAAATAAGGTCTGGCAGGACCCTAATTAGTTGTCTGAATGGGTCTGCGGCCGGTCACGTGCCTAGCACATGTGTGATACCCCGAACGTATCAAAAAAATTATTTAACACTAAGTTAATTAATTAATGGGAATTATTTTATCGAGTAACGTCCTTTTGGCGTTAATTAAGTGGCGGGAACTGGGAAGAGGTGTCAGTGTAGCTTTGGGGTCAAAGTAGAATTTTCCTAATTTAGAGGGGCAGAAAGTTAATTACATAAAGTTTATGGGTCATTTTATAAATATGAAAACTATTGGGGGTCAATTCATAAATTTTGGAAAGTATGTCCAAAT